>JABUQX010076855.1:15000-20761 GCA_015478945.1 Trachelipus rathkii | reverse complement strand
TACTATATTTATATATATAATATATATATATTATATAATAATATTATATTATATATATTATTAATATATTATATATTTATATATACATATATATATATATATATGATATAATATATATAATATAATATATATATACCACCATTCACAACCCCAGAACCACTATCAAACCAAACCAGAATACACCGCCTCACCACCACTACCACCCAAACAAACAAACCCAACTGACCCTATATAATATCTACACCCTATTCACATATATATCAAACACACACCATCATACGTAGGCCACCGCCCACCCACACACCGCGACTCCCACGATAACCACCCACATCACCTCACATAACTAACTACCACTACCCCCGCGAAACAGCCCCATTAACTAATACCAACCTAAAAACACAAACCCAACACACAACCACCAACTACAACCATCCAACACACTAACAACACAAAAACCAAAAGCCACACCATAATAACACTAAACACCACCACACCCCCCCAAACCAGCCACACAAAACAAACCCAACAACACCACCATTAAACCAACAATAAACAACTAAACACTCCCAATGGCCACAAGTACTCACCCCCATAACATACTAAACTTACTACGACTCGAGTATAACAACAAACATACTACACTACTCAACCACTACCATATAATAACAAATCAACACAAAACACGCAACAAAAAAAGAAAACTACCAAACAACACCCCCCACCAAACCCCCCACAACCTAGCCACCACAAGAAACTCTCCAACGCCATACCACACAACCCCTCACCGAAACCAAACCCCACACCCAACAACAACACATCAACCGCCAACGCCTCCACAACACGAAACCAACACGCCACACCCCAACCCGACCTCAACCCAACACAACACCCACCACACCAAAACATAAATAAACACACAACTAAAAAAAACATACAACAACGACAAAAACACACAACTCCACACAGTATAAAACACCCCTCTCAACCTAACCACGTCAACTATATGTACCCTATACAAAACATCCCAACACATATATATACTAACTGAAATAAAATACCTACCATAATAACATATAATCATAATATATCATAATATACATGATATACCATACTTCACACATAACTACTATACCATTACCTTCGCAACTCTATAATATATACTATATATAATGATATATATATATATAACTATATATATATCATACCTAATACATTATATCATATAATACATATCACATATATTTATCACCTAAAAAACACACTCATATACACGCAATACAAAATATACAATATATATATATAATATATATATATATATATATATATATATAAATATATATATATATCAGCCGTTATATATATATTAATAATAATATATAATAATCACCCCACAGCACACATATACAAAAACCATAACACAAACACTCACAGCACACAAAATAACAAACAAACACGTCCCACAACAACTCACTCACACACGACCACAAAAATACACACACATCACTACCACAACAAATCTAATAAACAATCAAAATACTACTATAACTGCACACTCACATTCCACCGCATAACACATAATATCCAACCCCCCAATAACAATACATAAATATCACCAACAAAACACATCCACAATAAAACACACTATCCTAAACAGCAACCTAACAACACAAAACCATAAAAACCCCAACAAACTCAACGCAAACACTATCACTTCACAACCAAAACACACCACCCACACCAGAACAATAAAAATTTACACGAACAGTCAACACCTATGAAACAGCAACAACCTAACGACGCACGCAACAACAAGATCCTACCCACAAACCCAAAAACCCACAAACCCCCACTAAAACCCCTCAACCCCACAAATCTACACACCCAAACCTAACCAACTAACTCACCAACACACACCACCAACCTCACACATCACAATCATAACCCCACCACACGCACCACTACGAAAGTAATATATATATATTATATAGAATATATATTATAATATATATTATATATATATATATATATATATTAATATATATATAAAATATATATCATATATATATATATATATATATATATATATATATATATATAATATATATATATATATATATATATATTTATATAATTATATAATATACATATATATTACAATATATTATATATTACATATATATATTTATATATATTATATATATATATATATTATATCATATATATAAATAATATATTATATATATATATATAGTATAATATATATATATATATTAATATATATATACTATATATATTAACAGTATATTATATATTATATATTTTATAATTATATATATATATATATAATATATATTTATATATATATATAATTAATATATATATACATGAATACATCAAAATACATATATATAGCACATAAATATAGACACATCATAGATTCGTAATATACTATAATATTATTATATATATATATATTATATATATAATATATAATCTATATATATTATATATAATATATAATATTATATATAAGACATAATATATAGACACATCATTGACACCACATAAATAAAATATATATAATATTATAATATATAGAGTAGATCTATAAAATTACGTTTTAAAATAGAAAGTGTATATTGAATCTGCACCGAAGAATGCTCATGAATCCTCATTAACTCACCAAATTCAGAAAAATCTTTTTACTACTAATAAGTTTAGTAATTTATTTATATTTCATATTTATTATTCTCCTCTTTATGGTTGCCAGTGTGAAGGGTCTCCACTGGTTCAAGGAAGACCTCATATAATCAAGTTTTTGGGAGCACAAAACAGATAGTTAATCTTTAACTTGCACGCATTGGGAAGTTTAGAATCCGAAACAATCTCCTGATTCACCAATTTAGATATGATAGAATCTTGCTGCCTCTTTGAATTGGGGGCAAAGGGCCGGGTTTAAAGCAAAGCTTTTTAATTACTATACTCTATATTTTTAAGTACATGAAAGGACGTTCGTAATGGATTACTTGTTATTTATGTTGATGTCATGGAAGGAACTTGCAGAAGATCACAAGACCTGTGTGGGAAGGGGAACTTGCAAAAGAAATTATCGATAAATATTAATTATACGATTACGAGACACATTCAAATTTGAGACTTACTGAAGCTTGAACAACGTTGCCCCGTTTGATTTTAATCTTCTTTTGTATTCGTTTGTAATTGTCTTTAAATTTCCGTTTTGTTGTGCAGTATCTGATATTAACAATATCTTTCTCAACATGAGCTCGTTTTGAAAGAGTTTTAGTGCTTTACAAAAGAATTGTCAATGAAGCAACTCATATAATTCTTCTAAAGACGTGGCTTTCACTTCGCTGCAACGTTTTTATATTATTGTTGTATATATTAAAACGGAGTGTTAAACAAAATTGTCGGCCCAAGGTATTTTTACCACCAAAATAACCAAAGAGAAAGAGGACCAAGAATGTAAAAACCTTTGTCCCACAAAGCAGGTGATTGAGAACTTTGACTATGTTTGCCCTTACTGGATTAACATTAATATGTTTCTATTGGCATTGTTTTTGCACTATAATAGTTTTAATATAAGCGTTCTTAGGAAGGTATTATTTGGTCCACTTATCGTTAAAAATATTCTTTCTTATAAAAGGCTGCATTACACTTGTTTTTTTTTTTAAAAGCTTTCAGCAACCCGACAACATACCTCCCAGACTCTCAAATTGAACGACTATTTCACGCAATAGTGAGCTGATCTACTGGCGTATATAGTTATATCCATTGTTTCTTCAAGCTGTGCCTCTGGCTATAAATTTTTAAAAATTATAATGCTTTACCTGATTTTCATATAGTAAATTAAAGAGAGGAAATTTCCTGATACTACTACCAGCTCCCGAAAAAGGGCAACAATAGACTATATGGGACACTGGGTGACATGGAGATGCGCTCCATTAAAGTTATAAATATTAATACGAAGTTAATTCATTATTGCATACTAATATATTATATGCTTTTGCCAATTCTACGGTAACAACAGGCGCCGAGTTTTTTTTGTTTAATAGCACACTCATTTTTAAGGAAATATCATTTATAATTTTAATCAAAAATAAAATCTTTTGTTATATTATACTGCAATATTTAATGCTCTCTCACTCACACTTTTTGTGTATAGTGGGACGTTATGTGGACGTGGGATTAATCCACATAATATATGTATCCTATATAGTGTTTTCCTCTTCGGACTACGCTTGAGCGCAGACACTCAGTTGTGTGAGAAGTACACCCTTTTGCTACTCTCTTTTTTCTTTCTTAATATACATTTTAGATTATAACGTTCTATATATCTTTTTTTCTCGTTTATTTGCATATCTTATCCCCTCCTGGATATATACATTTCTGAATAACTATGTCAACCTTTGTATTTATTCATGTGCAATTTAATCTAATCTTAAAACTTTCCTTTTACTTTTCTATCATTCTTCCGCTAACATGTTTCTTCCTGTAATTTGGTAGAGGCGACGCTCGCGGGACTCACGATATAGTTTCTGCTGACAGTAAGAGTCCGATCCATATAGAGAGATATAGATATATAATCAGGCGAGAATCACCTTACTACATATTTTACCTTCCACTCACGCTTTTCCATTACGGAAGACTCGTCCTCTGCGGAACATCGTACTCCCGATTATAATGAGATTGCTTCACTATCCTTGTCTCCAGACAGAATACACACCATCAGACTCCATGCATATACATTCGTTCAGAGTCGCGCATCCTGTTTATCAGATATCCAAGTTTTAAAATTTGCTCATATTCCTTCTTTTCCCTCGAGGATTTATTCTACCGAGTCTTTTTACAGCTTTTTTCTTTTATCCTCTTAGCTTTCTCTCTTCCTCCTCCTTCTCTTCATCATTCGTTTCTTCTTCATCATTCTCTTCTCTCCATCTAATACTCTGTTCTGCTCTTTATCACTGTCCCTCTAAAAGAAGAGTCCCTCATAAAAGCAAGAAAATGAGAATAAGAGCCTCTATATATACAATGATTTGAGAGAGTTATATGAGCGTGGCTTTGATGTCTCTCGCTCTCCATGCTTCATAAATGAAACCCATCGACGATCTCTATTCAAAAGAAAAAAAGGTCTTTGACGTTTAAGTTCTTCGACTTAATATATTTCATCTCATTCATTGGATATTATTATTATTATTATTATCATTATTATTTTTATTATTATCCTATTATTATTATTATTATTATTATTAATTTATTATATTATTATTATTATTAATATTTATTTTATTATTATTTATTATTATTATTATTATTATTATTATTATTTATATTTATTTCATTTTTAATTATTTTAATTATTATTATTATATTATTATTTAAACACTAATCCAAATTGAATATCAAATAATTTTTAAAGATTCAACATTTTATCCGATTAGAGAACGCATAATATTATTTTATACTTAGCTAACGATGAGTGGTAGATGGGTTTTTAAATCATTTAAATTAAAGATACCCAGAAGCAATGGTAGTTAGCGTACAATTGGCAAAAATAACACCTCTTTGTTTGATATACTAGGAGATTCGCGAATCATTATCTCGTCGACTATGGTGACATAATTCTCTCTCTTAAGTTGACACACTACGTTATTAGAATATAAACATAAAATTCACACCCACAGACTACTGATCTCTAGGAGGTTTTTATCTACATGTATAATATACATTTCAATATGCATAC
>JABUQX010076855.1:0-10000 GCA_015478945.1 Trachelipus rathkii | reverse complement strand
GTTAGGGCTTTGAGGCAAAAAAGGATCGGCCTAAGTGTAAGATTGTAAATAGGAGGACGGTGAAAAGATCGTAGACGTATCATGACCACGGTGTGTATGGTGTGTTCAGGATATATGTGTAGGTAATATGTAATGTTCTTACTATCAAGTTATGTGATAGCATATTACAAATTATGATAAGTTACCTCCAATGCGTTCAAGTATAATGAGATCTGCTACATAACATGGGGGTTTCAGAGTTAGGTAAACGGTACAAACCTTTGATATAATATGACTGAGTATCAAGGTTTGAAATTGGTATCAATAAGGTCTAGGATCAATTCAAGGTCTAGAAATTATGTACAAGTTTCCAAGGTAAAAATTAGGGTTGACATACACTAAAAGTTAATGGTAGAGCCAAAAAAAGAGGTCAACGGCGCTAAAAAATTTTAAGCGTGGGACTACTACCAATAATTAGACGCCATGGAAGATCACAAATAGGGGAGACTAAAATATAAGAGGTGAGCAATATGATACGTACGTAGATGGCTATTTATAAGAGCTACTCTACGTTCAAGAGCTAGAACCATTCTTTCAGAAGGGGGTATCAATGGTTCATAGGGAGTATCGATCCAAGGACACTTAAACATATTAATACACTCTCTATACTTAATCTAACTTATTGAGGACACGTCCTAAAATAGGTCCCAATTATAGCTGATTACGGCTTAAGTATTATTAATATAATCTTTTTATTCTTGATGTATAAACTGTGTAACGAGAAATCCTAGAAAGGCATGCGATCAGTATACAGTTCAAATAAGAAGCGGTTATCACAGGGTGACAGATTATTATTAGACGAACTAAAATGCTAGATTATTATATTAATTAGCTACTATTTATTTTAAGTACAACAGTTTTGAAAAGACCAAATTGATCTGATGGGAATAATTGTAATTTTGGATTTTGATTTCTGCTTTCCCTGTGCGACAAAATCCGCAAATGTGGCACATCGACCAGCCAGTACGGCTATTTTTGGCGTATAAAATATCTATAAATATAGCATTGGCCGCAGACCTATTTCATCTGTGCATTACATGACATAATTATTGAAATTTACTTGAGAAAACTGACCACTCCTCTTCACATGATCCACCCCACTGAATCACTAGAGATGAGAAAACTCTCACACAAAATATTTTTTTTAGTATAATGACCACCCTATACTTCCCCATAACCACCAGACTCACCACTTTCTCATCTTCTATTTTAACTGATATATATAACTGCTCTTTAGTTATATCGAAAAAACGCCACACCAAAGGTGTTATTATATGTATAAAAAAAAATTATTTAGATAGAACATATAATATGTTCTATAAAAGTTTAACAATCACAATTACGCAAAGACTACTACCATGTTATAATAACCGTCCCCACTATGTAGAAGTCACATAGTATCTAAATGGGACAGATCTAGCTTATACATACTTATTTTTCTATTCCACCAAGTACATTCATATATAGATAATATCATGAGAATTTATTTGACTTTATAGAGCGTTACTTATCTTCCTAATCCAAGCTATTCTAAAGATTTTAGCTAACACATCTTATTCTTTAGCTCTATTCAATAATTTGGTGAGATATTGATCGTAGCGCTGACTAATTTCTTTTATACTCCATCCGTTTATTTATGCTGACTTCTTTCTTTAGATTTATGAGGGTTATCAGTTTTTGACTCTCCACTTGTGGATTAATAAGCAATTTCATAGCATTCTGCTGTCAAACTCTTGCCTAAGATACCGACGTCGCTGCTGTCCGAGTCGCGCTTTGCTGCGAGCATCCACTGCACATTGCTAGAGAGAGTACATAGAGAGCTTCACAGCATATCTTCTGCAGGAGATCTGTACTATATCTCATAGGAAGCAGCACGCAAGCCGTAGTCTATGTCATTTGGAAAACCCTCTAATCTTACAAGAGTCTTCTTCATAATCGTACCATCCTACATAAAGAGATTGCTTTTACTATTGGTCTAGTCCAAAAAACAGTTGACCGGCGCTTCTTTTCCCACTTGTCATCTATTTATATCCAATAGAAACAGTTAATAGATTTCATAGATGGTACCGTAACATATTGACTTAATTTTGCTATTATTTATCGTTCAGCGGAGCATATAGTTTATGATTTTCATTATACCCAAGGTTTATCACTACCTAAATTAGAAAATAATCTATGAATTATTTCATGTCTTCTCTTATAGTATTATTATCTCACGCTATCTAATTAAAACATATCAAACAACAATAGGATCAAGAAAAAATCTAAATTAATTTTTTCTTTGAATACTTTTCTTAAATCTTTTTTCACAATATGTTATAATATTATAGAAAGAAACATCGCTGGAGCACCATCAGTAAAAAAACCAGCAATTTTACGAGATATATAAATGTCTTGATTTTCTTGTAAAATAATATTAATGATCGTATAGTGAGATGACAAGTCCAGGGTTAATTAGTATCACAACATATAATTGTCGTACACTATACATAATTATTACATATCCGCAAAGCCACTATCTAGCATAATATTAAAAATGTCTCCGTAAAAATATGACCTAGTATTAATCGAAGCTCAACTATATGACCATAATACTAGGAAACACATTTAAATTATATAATTAAAACTTGTTATCCCTATAATATCTAGGCGAATTACGAGTTTAAAGGAGAAAAGAACAAGAGTATATGTAACAACGAAAATATAGACAGAGCAGAAGACAGAGAGAGAGAAGCGAGAGACTGGCGAAAGCCGGAGTAGTAGTAGAAGAAGATCGGCACGACAAGATAAAGAAGAGGAGAGTAGTAGTAGAGAGATCGTTGTTAAGAACACAATTCAAAAAAATTCATCTTTTTTTATAGTGTTCAAGATAAAACGACGCAATAGAAAATTCGTGAATATATGATGAGATCTAGGATTAAAATAACCGTGGGTATTGGGTTTGGGATTAAAGAATGAGATACACCGCAGCAAGGAGAGATCATTGTAGAGCAAACGAGTATAAACTTGAGTAAATAGAACTATGATGTGGAAAGCATATGAAAATCGAAGTGTATAATGGTCTAAATACGAATACGTATATTCTCACGAGGCATCACGAATCGGCATCTTTGGTCGACATAGGTTTACTTTGAGTGGAATATTAGGGTGGAAAAAACTGCGAGCCACCGACAGTATACACGAAGTTTTACAAATGAATTGATTCGAGTGCTGTCTTGTCGCGATTGGTATAAATACATTGATAATGTAAACTTATCAATGATGTGATCTCCTTGACTCTTGAATATGTTGCATAACTATCGTGCTACGTTCACTATGAGACTGATCCTCATAATGGTAAATAGAAAGACTATAGATGTATTACATCAACATAAGTTTCTTTATTTTATAGTAAGCGTTCCTAAAGCGATCCAAAGCAGAGAGATTGGTTCCGAGAGCTACGATAAAGAAAAGGCCGAGCTTTGAATTCCAGGTCAACCATCCTGATAATATCTAGTGGGTAATGTAGTCGATATCTCATTTGAGGTCTATAAAATCGCTCTAGAGTCAATTAATGAGATATTTAGAGTATCTTTAGGTATGTTATACTATGGTGCATAGAGTCATTTGTTAATAAAGTGTAATAATATTAAATTATATACCTCAGTATATTAATTATTCATACCATATACAAAAAATCTCATCTCACAAAATCGGAATTATTACAGAAGATACCTCCAAGAATAATAACACATCTTCCAGTCAAAAAAGATTGTAAAATTACCTCAAACAGAATAAAGATCAAACAGTTTCATAGTCTGGATAAATTCTAGGTCAATTATAAGTCCTTAACTCAGTCGTTAAAATACACATTCCTAAATACCAATTACCACTTCTCGATAACGAAAATCCAGTATCGAATGAGGGATCCTCATCACTGAGGACATACTTATCTATGATACAACGACTAGGTCAAAGAATACGTGGGTTTATAAGTGAAGAAAAATTAAAAAAGAAAACACGGAATAAGGATAGTACATTTATGGAATGTCATTCCTCGCCCAGCCTTTTCATTCACTTATCAAACCTACTAGTTACAATAAATTACTCTTATTCACAAAATTAATATATAAATACTAACTCATGTAAGGAAAAAATATATCAATAAAATATTTTATCACTTCCTTTAAAATTTTTCCTAGATTTGACCTTTTAAAATTGTTTTTCTCTATGAGTATATTTATGTATATATAGATTCATACTGTTTTTATCTTTAAGCATATCATGAAGAAATCAAGTACCTGTAGAGCTATTCCCCCAGTGATCCCTGATGCACATCATTATTATATTTTACTCATACTACCTGATACTTTCCAGAATATAGTGATGAACCGGATCTGATATTAATGCTTCCTTGTGAAATTCAACATTAAAAATAAAAATATCTGCAAGAATGGAATATATAAATTTCCAGCACCTGTCACACGCCATTAGTATTATATAATATATATAATAATAGGTATTAATAATTATTATTAATATTATAATATATTATATATATTTATTAAATTATAATATATAATATATATATTAATAATATATATTAAATATTTATAATTAATATTATATTTAATAATATATAAATATTAACAGTATATATATATATATATATATATATATATAATACATATTTATATTATATATATATATTAATATATATATAATATTATATATATATAATTTATCTATATATTGAATACTCAAGAATAATAAATAAAGATACTCAATAATATTACCTTCATACTTCCCTATGATTTTATATTTATAACATGAAATATTGTTACCTAATAATATCAAATACAAGGATTATGTTTATTTTTACATATCATTTGAGTAACCATGTTGTTATATTATATTATTTGAATTATTAATTATTTAAATTACTATATATGTTATTACATTTTATTTATTAGTTAATTATTATAGTCATTAATTTTGATTATTTAATATTATTTATTATTTATAGGTTATTATAATATTTTTAACACTATCAACATTTAAATACACCTACCGATATACCACGTGTTTACCCATAGCAATAATTAGTATTCCTTTTTACTCTCGTCTGGAATGGCACAATATATAATACCATCGTTTTAAATTGGTAATAAAGTATCAAATCAAATTAATTGAATTACTAGTTTTTATATTGCTGATTATATTAGCATTTTGTATAGAAGGAAAACCGCTGTGTAAGTTCCATCTCGGGACCCCTCCTGATTTTCTAATACAATGATTAAAACCCCATTTTGAGCAATATTTGGGGCTACAAAACAACCTGGTTTCATTATTTCTCAACCAAGTTATCTTGAAATATAATTCTATTTATTTTTATTTTCTATTTTATTTTCATCTTTTGTATGTAGAGTATTTGGAACCATTTTAATTTTAGGTATCAGATTCAATATTGGTAAGGTATGGTTTCAAACTTATCATTTGTGATATCAAGAGAATTGGTATAAGTTAAAAGGTTGTTACCTCATACTACTCTCTGTTTTATGATATCCCCCTCTGTTGCGACTTCATGATTTTTGAAGACTCAGCACTTCTAGACTTTAGATGTTGGCGAGAGCCATAACTTTCAAGCCGTGATATAGAGATCACGCTTCACTACATTTTGAACATTGATGTTGAACATGAGTTGGATCGGCGATTGGTTCGCAGACTTACTTATTTTCACAGAACCACACTTGAGTGAGGCTGTTACTCTCAGGGTAGCGACCTTAAATTGTTGTTAAAACCGGTAGTAATGTATGCACTCCTGAGGCCAAGCTATCAGGATGACCATTTGGCTAAGTGTCTTCGTTTATCTGAGAGCATGAAACCAAAACATGAACGTCATAAAGTTAAACAGAATATAATGACCCGGATAATTATGTCGTTATGTTTTTTCTTGTAGTTGTGTTACTTGAGAGTCCTTCGCGAAAGGAGTGTTGAGCGTTAATATGAGTACATGTTTGCTCGTTTTTAATTAATTTTTTTATTTATTTTCAATGTCTCAGTTCACTTGCGCGCAATCTATCTTACTTGTTTCTCCTTAAGTGTTCAACCACATCTTCTCGATCGTGTTGATATGGCCATGGTGCGATGCATGACCATCTTGTGTGGACACACCGACTCAAATACACTAGTAGATCCATTGGAGCTCTTCTCGTCCAATACTTTGGGCAAGTGGGATGAGATAGGAGATTCTACTTTAGATAGAATGCCGCACAAGTGTTTGTCACATTTCGCAGTGGCTCTTTGTATTGACAGGTCTTATGAGACATACTTCCAGTGGGCATGCGAACTATTATATACAGCTCATACATAATTTACAGACCTTATTGCCATTACATATTGTAAAAAATAGTGAGGATGGGTCAGCTTTCACCCGTTTTAAACTTTCTGAGCATTATCTATACTTTACTTTGTCCTATTGTAGAGAGCATATCCAATAGTATTATATATCAATCTTCTTGAGATTTAGGACGGGATGAGGCAAGACAAAGATCTACATTCCATTGCAAACAGCGGCTTCAAAGGATTAAGCTTACGTAGCTGATCATGCAATAACATTTTAAGCGTCTATAATATTCTATTAATAATCTATGGCCTACCCATCATATATACCTGACTGCATATCCTAAATCATACAGTAGTATAATAGTATCTAAATGAGTACGTACACGCCTGATTGGTTGGTGCTGGGTCGGTGGTGATCTTGCAGCAGTATATATTTCTTGAATTGAATAATATGATATTTGGTCTCTATTATAAAAACCTATATTCACTTGTCGGAAAAGAGGACAGAAAAACGCTTCAACTCTGCGAGGACCTTATACGCGGTTAGAGTGGCCGCATCGTTCTCCTTGGAGAGAGAGGACGCTTGTTCGAGCGTTATGCAGTTGGTACATCAGCTACTCGCCACCAGAGGACGTGGTTTTCTTTTCTAGGTTACATTGAATAACCGAATGAGTCAGAGACTTTAGATGTTTCAACAATCGAGAGATATATACCAGAACATTGCGTGACATACCATCAAAAACACCGAGTCTTCAAAGACGAGATCCGATAGGTTAGAAACAGAGGAAAATAGTGTAAATCCGCTGAATTGGCAAAGGGAGTATGGATTGTAAGTAGAAGTAAAATAATATAATGATAGTGAATAAATGATCAATGAATAATATATGAAATTAATTTAAATAAATAATAATAATCTCAATATATATAAATATCTAATAATAATGAGACAAATAATAATGATAGGAAATAAATATAATAATAAAAGCAATAATTTGATAGAGAAAAAGGTAGTTACAGTTGCACTTAAATTGGTTGATAAACAGTTGTAGGGATGTTAGGATTATAGGAGATAGTACTAGGGTCTATTCGTAGTTCTGATATTAAGTCTTCAGAAATATTTATATTGATTGAATAAATAATATTTATAACACACTCTCATTTACATCACTTTTTGACATTCATGACACCATATCTTTTTTCTTTCATTTATATACATATAGGTATATATTTAATATATGTCTATAAATAGTATATATATGAATAAGTAAAGCCCGTCCCTTTTCTCGTATGACAGGGCTGGCAACTCGCAATTTATAAGCATAGTATGATGTATAGTATAGTTATATAATATATATAGTATATATAAGCTACAGGATGATACCAGAATATTATATACAACAATTCCAAGAGTTCCTAAGACTTTTAGTAATTTTCAAGTGCGGAGGTCATGTTGAGGATACAGGTTCGGATAAAATGGGATAGAAACAGTTTGGTAACTTTGGAGTAAAAGAATGTCAATGGAAAAGGATACATATAGGGAAGTAATAGATATCAAAACTTCAGGCTAACCTGGCGACTCACTCAGGTTTGCCCGCAAGCACTGATAGAGAAGTTTGTAGAAGAAATTGAGAAGGCATGTCTTGGTATATGGAGATAGGTCCGTATGGGTATTGTGATTGCTTCGAGTGACCGAAAATTATGCTCCCTAAACAAGCAGTGTATGCCTGAAAATAGAGAGAAAAGAGTCTCTCAACAAGGTTTTATAAAGTATATGGAAAATGGTTAATCAGAGCAATAGGGACCTAATTAGAATGTAAAAATTGGAAAGTGGAAAATATAGTCATAATTATACATACCTTGGTTCTCCCATACGGCAGATAGAGTTGTTCTCCTTTTTAAAATTTTAAGTCAACCTAGACTATACATAGGAATCAACTTACGATTTAAATCCTTATTGTTTAGAGACTGAAAGGGAAAAGACTCATTGAGGTATTACTTACATCCAGCTCCCACACCGTCATTAGTACATGGACGAAACATTAAAGGGGGAGGAAGGAGCACACGAACCAATGGAGAAATGATAAAGGAACATGGACGATTCAAGAAACGAAGAAAAAAAAAACGCAATGTAGAAGTGAACAGGTAAGTCACAAGAAAAGAATGGAATCAGGATATAAAAATTGTAATAAAGTTTGTTTGCGTTTTTGTAGCTTAGGGACAACCAACATACCCTTCATAATTTTTTTTTTTATTTAAATAATTAGTTTATGCAACATATTCCTTTTTCTTTGGGTTCGTCCTCGATGATCTTATGCTGACCCAAGGGATGTCTTGGCAGACCAGCCTGGAGGTCTCGTTGCCTGGGTCGAGAAGCTAATGTAAGAAGCTTGTGTACGCCCTGGCCATTGTACCCTACTCTTGTGCCCATGCAGTATCTTGGGCACAGTTGCTACACCAGGGCTTGTAGAGAGGTCGCTAGGTTTAAACCCGAGATCAAAATCTGGAAGTGTACTAGGAGTCGAGTCATCAGACAGTCCTGGGTGAGAGTCGCAATTTTGGTGTTTCCCATAGTCTAATGGGGGCATTAAACTCAGTATTCCTTGTAATAAAGAAAATAAAGTAATAAACCTTTACGTTTCGAAATCAAAAGCTCGCTGATTTGGGATGATGTCGTATGAGACAGAATCCATGTGATAGTGTGGTAGAGCTCTGAGAATGGTCATTCCGAGATGGAGGGATATCCTTTGCTATGTTGACCTAGAATATTACGGCTCAAATTTCCAAAGTCGTTTATGTTGAGGAGTTAAAAACACGTAACTGTAGATGCAACTTCTAAGGGAAATATACGAGACAGAGGTTTTTTTTGAATGTCATCAGCAGCTACGAAGATAGGGTGCTCTATCGTAATAATCTATGGTGTCCGACAGAGAATCATCGAGAGAGATGATGGCTCTGTATTGAAGACCAAAAGAGATTTGGTGACATGGTAACGGAACCGACAGGTCATTTAGTACCCCAGAATAGAACGTTGTCTCAGAGTTAAGGCTAATTATGAGGTATTGTATAAAGGCGCAGGTTTGTATGTTTTACTGAGAGAGTAAAAGAGGAAACTAGGCTAGTTTTTTTCAAATAAGGATTCATTGGGCTATAAGAGATTCAGAAATTATGTTTTACATATACAGTAAAATTTATATAAATGGAGCCATTTATAACTTGATTATAATACGAATTAGTAATAAAATACCTTAATTAGAAGATCATCTATATCTAATAATTAAGTATCACACAAGAAACACTCAGAGTAATATCGATGACCATATTAAGAATTCACAAGGCTCACTGAAAATGCAAGAAACAGATTGTCGTCTAGAGTATATTTATGGCTTGATATAAAAGTTAGGTGTAAAATAGACTGAGAGTGCACATTTCTGTTCCGAGGGAAATTGTCTATAAGCCTACAATGTCCGTTACCGTTCCATCTGAATTTCAAATTCGAAAATAATTACTACTATCTGACCTGCAGGGAGTTCATTAGAGACTGCGGGTGGTAAGAACCAACAACACATCAGTTCGTCGGACGGAAAATGGAATTTCCAGGGGATGGGTGTTCTTGTTAGTAATCTGGAATAATGGGATT
>JABUQX010076854.1:42500-52500 GCA_015478945.1 Trachelipus rathkii | reverse complement strand
AGAATCATTTTTAAAGATGAAAATTTGTAGAGAATAAAGAACCATAAAGAGGATTATGAAGATTGGGGGTTAAAGAAACAAGATATGGAAGAGGAGATAAGAGTTTGGTTGAGAAAGTGTAAAAATATAAAAAAATGAAGGAGAATTAAGATGAAATATAATGGAGAAGCTAAGAAATAAACGATAAAATAATGATGAAATTAAATTTGATGTAAGTAATTTGATATAAAAATCTAAATTATTTGGTAAATTGAAGAACATTTTTTGAATTGAAATACTTTAATTACTTATACAACATATGCTTGGATTCGATTTTATATTTTATGTTCAATGAAAATAAAAATAAATAAATAAATAAAATATACAATGATAACTTCATTTCCTATTCATTGTTTTAAAATATTCTGCGAAAACAAAAGAAAATTTTTATGTATTTTAAGTATGAATATATTGATTGAAATTATTAAAGGTAACAAAATTGAGAAGATGGTAAGAGATTGCTAAAGATAATGATTAAACCTACTGTGAGTCGGACAGGAGCGTGCGTAGCCGTGCGGGCCGGAGTCGGAGTCGGAGTCCAGAAGCGGAGCGGAGCAGGCCGGAGCGAGCGGAGCGGAGCGAGCGGAGCCGGAGCGAGCGGACGGAGCCGGGCGAGCCGGAAGCGGGGCCGGAGCCGGAGCCGGAGTAGGAGAAAATTTGTGGTTGTTGTTAATTTAAATTAAGTTAATTCAGAGATTAAGAACAAAAAATGAACCTAACACGAATGTGATATTCAACAGAGAGAGAGAGAGAGAGAGAGAAGAGAGGGGGAGAGAGAGAGGAGAGGAGAGAGAGAGAGGAGGAGAGAGAGAGGAGAGAAAGAGAGAGAGAGAGATAATTATTCTCCTTTTTATATGGCGACAGGGCTAGCAACCGGGCCCTTTGTTTTTTTACTTGTAGAACTCCTGGACGAGCATTAGAATATTATGCGCCTAGCAAAAAAGATCTTCTGAAGAGCTCTTGGAGAAAGAGTTTCTATGTCAAATGCAAGAAAATGATTGTCACTAAAGGGTAACGAACTTAAAGTATAAAACTCAAGGCTATCATTGGAACCAGTACGCTAAGGAAAAGCTTTATTGAGTGCTCTAGGATCAAGAGTTTCCTACTCAGAAGGAAGAAGATGCTGGTCCAACTGAGAGTTAGAAAATCCTACCTGGGAGATAGTATAAGTATAAAATATAATAATAATAAAATAATCAAACATATTATATATATTTAACTTATATTATATATATATATATTATATATATATTAATTATTAATATTCTATATATATTATATATATATATATACATATATATATATATATATATATTATATATATTATAATTATTATATATATATATATATATATATATATATATATATATATATAATATTATATATATATATATTATATAAAATATATTATCATATATATTATATCCTATATATATATATATATATATATATATATAATCTATAATATATATTATATAATTATATATAATATAATATTATATATATATATTATATATATATATATTTATATTTAATATATATATATATATTATATATATAATATATATTATATATAATTTTATATTTATATTATTTTTATTATTTATTTTTTATAATTATTTTTGTATATATATTTTTATCTATATATATATATATATATATTATATATATATATATATTTATATATATATAAATATATATATATATTATTATATATTAATTATATATAATATATATATATATATATTAATTATATACCTACCCTTAAATTGCGAAACAGATATAAAGCCGGTGCATTTTAAAAATATTGAATAATTCCTGTAGTTATTTAACAGTTACATTAATAATTAATTTATAATTCTATATAATTTACTTGATTTGATTTTTTTCCAAAAAAATTATTTTTGATACCTCATTCTTTCTTTCATATGAAAGACCAATAATTGCTTAATTACCTCATTCTTTCAAGTAATTAATCTAATATAAAAAGCTCATATTGTTTCCAATAACATAATTTGCCAAGATTCTTTCTGAATTCCCCGCTACCACTTTATACTTTAATTGGTTTATCTTCTCCTCTCCTTCCACTCTCCTCCTCAACTCTCCATCTCCTCTCCTCCTCTCTCTTCTTCTTCTCCTTCTCTCTTCTCTTCTCTCTCCTTCATCTTTACTGTTATCTGTGTCTCTCTCTCTCTCTCTCCTCTCTTCTCTCCTCTCTCTCTCTCTCTCTCTTCTCTTTCTCTCTCTCTTTTTTCTCTCTCTCTCTCTTTATCTCTTTCTTAAATTTATATTCGATCAGATTTTTGGAGACAGATTTTACGGCGTGCTCCTCATTGTTGGTCTATTTCAAGTTAAAGGAGTTTTACCGTCTTTTTGGCGCTTTTATTATGTGGTTTTGTTACCTAAATGCATTTATTTTTATTTTTAAATAATTCTCCCATTTTGCCGCAACAATTACTTAACTCAAAAATATGGCGTTTTTTAAATTATTACTATGAGTGATTGGGAATTTGTGTACTTACCTGCATGACACACACACACACACCACAACACACACACACCCACACACATCACAATATATATATATATATATATATATATATATATATATATATTATATATATAATTATATAGTATTATAATTTTATATTATATTATATATATCATATATATATATATATATTTATATATATACATTGTTATATAGAGAGTTAATATATAAACTTGTTAAGAATATATTATCAGATTTATAATAAATAATATCTATAAATATAGTATATATATATATTATATATATATATATATTATATATATATATATTATATGGTATTTTATGCATCATAATTCAATTGCATTTTTAAGTGAAGAGACAATGGCCTCTAAAACCCATTCCATCCATTTTCTCTTTTTTGGTTTAATCTGCTTTCTTAGCATTTGAATGAAGCTTTTGAGCGACCCGGGATTTTTAATGGTGTCTTCTCCTCTCTTGTTTCTTTTGTTCCTGAAGGATGTTCTAAATCGTTTATTTAAGAAGAAGACTTTTTCAAAAGGCGATGAAGATGCTCAATCGAAGAGACTGGATATGATTTATTTTTTTTTATTTATTTTTTTTTTTTTTAAAGATACAAATGGCAAAAAACAAAGGAAGCATTTTAAAGAAGATAAAAATTTAGAGATATAGTATTAGAGAATAATGAAGATTGGGTTGAAGACAAAAAGAAGGATATTGAAGAAGGAGATAAGTTTAGGTAGAGAAAGTAGTAAAAATACCAAAAAAAAGGAGGAGAAAATTAAGAATGATATAAATGGAGAAGCTAAAGACAATAACGTAAAAATATGATGAAAATTAATTATGATGTAAGTAATAAAAATCTAAAATTATTTTGATAAAATTTGAACAGAAAATATTTATTAAATTTAAAACAGTCAAATTAATTCCAAAAAGTAAATAGTTCTTCTCATTGAAACATTCTGTTTTTTAAGTTCACATGGAAAATTAAAAATATAAAATAAGTAAATAATTATAATGATACATTTTTTATTCATGTTTAAAAAGAATTTGCTGCTCTGATCATAAAAATTTTGGGTGTATTTTAATGTATGAAATAACAGATTAAAAAACAAAGTAAAACTAGATTGCTAAGCAGGTAAAAAAGAGAATTGTAAAGAATTAATCAAATTAAAAAAAAAATTCCCTACAAGTAAATGTTGTGTTTCGGAGCCGGAGCCGGAGCCGGAGTCGAAGTAGGAAGAAAATTTGGTGATTCGTTGACCTAATTCAAATTAAGTTAAATTCTGAGTTTGATATACGAATGTTGACTTTAAATATATGATTAAGAAGAACTCAGAACAGAGAAGAGAGAGAGAGAGAGAGAGAGGAGAGAGAGAGAGAGAGAGAGAGAGAGAGAGAGAGAGAGGAGAGAGAGATGAGAGAAGAGAGAGAGAGAGAGAGAAGAAAAAAGCTTAACAAGGATGAAATTATTTTTTTCTCTTTTTATAATGGATTTTTTTATCTCTCTCTTTTATCTCTCTTTCTTTCTCTATCTTTCTATCTATTATCTTAATCTATCTATTATTTTATCTATCTATTTATCTATCTTATTTATCTATCTATCTTTCTATCTATCTATTATATATCTATCTTATCTTCATCTATCTATCTATTATCTATGTATCTCTCTCTCCTTCTCGAACTTTTTTTCAAACAGTCTTTGCGCATATTTAAGCGAAGGTAACAATAGTAACTCATTGGAGATATTTAAGGGAACTGAAAAGAACTTTGAACTGAGAATATTAAATTTTTTTTAAAAGAAAACACTCGGGACTCGCACAACTTCAATACCGTGCATTAATAACTTGAATATGCACATTCACACTCACAAGTGTGTACACTCGTACCGTGAATTGAAACGTTTTTTGGATGTATTTTTAATAAGGAAAAATGAAAGGAAAATGGAAAAAAAAAACTTTTTAATATAAGAAAGGTGAATTAGTGTTGGAGAAATTCCCTACATCCCTAATTGTTCACATGTACGTTTGAAATTTGCTGAGTTGGAGTCAGATATTAATTTTTTAATTTTAAATTGTAAAAGTATATATAATATATTTTATATATATATTAATATATATATAATATATATATATATATATATATCATGATATATTATATATAGTTATATTTATATATATTATTATATATACTATATATATTTAATAATATGTGTCAATTACGACGAGGGACCTTTTCAAAGAGGGGACACATAATGGAATAAGGAAAACACACCCGAGCCCAAAGCAAACGCTAATTTCTCAGGTTTTGGTCCATACTGGGGTTTAAGGGAAAGATTATACGCAGGAAAAACAGATGATTGAAGAAGTTCGCAGAACAGAAGTGGCTGGGAAAGAAGGGGCCACTAGAGGATTCAGAGGTTTTCAATCTCACAAAATTTTATACGAGAGAAAGGCACCCCTTGTGCTAAGAGGGCGACGAAATGGTGATGGAATAAAAGAGGACAATTCCCTCGAGCACCTGCAGTTATAGTACATATAGAAAAGAGATAGTGCGCCAACGTTACGTAGCAGAGATAGCGGGTACAGGGAGTTGGAAAGTAGTAGACAGTCTATTAAGTCTCTTATAATTAGACTCAATTCTAAATAGACGAAAATTCCCCCAAATGGAAAAAGTAGGCATAACAAGGTGGATAGGCATTATAATATTTGGAGTAGGTGTGCAGCATGAAAAAATTCCGCAGCTTAAACAGAAATCCCAGCTTCTTTGAGGCTACCTAATTATCCTTTGCGATATGAGGTTTCTTAAGAAAGGCAATAGGTTGTTTATGTTCAGACATAGGTGAGGTGTTAGCGCCGTCGAAGGGGATAGGAAAGTTTGGGAGGCGTTTCTGACAGAGAGAAATAAAGATTGAATTTTTAAAGAGTTGAATTTCACATGATTGCTATAACCCCATCGGGAAATCCATACAGATCCGAAAGAAAGTAATCGTAAGTTGTTGACGTGGTCATTCTAGTGCAAAAGAGGGACCAGATTTGAAATGAGTAGAAAATGAGTTGAAGTCGTGCGTTAATTGAACAGAGTTAATTGGGTGCAGGTGAGATCGTATATTATATTATATATATATATATTATATATTAATATATATATATATATATTATATATTATATATATATATTATATATAGTATAATATAATATATTAATTATATATATTTATTATATATTATCTATTATAATCTATAACATCCCAGGAAGAGCTTTCGCCCTGTCAGTTAGGTCAGCGTTTTTCTTCTTTGGCCAGAAACTTTTAACCCAGAAACTACTCCAGCAAGCATTATCGGCGTAATGGTTTGGACGCCGTCTCAAGTTTAGCTCTCAAGGTAGGGTTTTCGCCTTATCAGTAGAATTAGATTTCTCCATTTAAGGCTCAAACTGGTTCTCCTTGAGCTTCATGAGGATTTTGTTATAGCCATAAGATTCTAGACGCGGACAAAGAGTGATACAAGCAAAAAAAAAGGACCGGGTGCTAGCCTGTCGCTATACATGGAGAAGATTTTATATGTCTGACCGCGTGATAACTCCCAATCATATTCTTCCATTGACTGAAGGGAAACATCCTGTTCCGCAAATATCACGAGAAGAAAATTGAGTCAAGGATCTGAAGGCCAGAGGTGCACTCTTATTAGTAATAATTTAAAAGAGAAATTTCAAATTTTCTCGTTTGATTGATAGATTTTTTAAATCAATCCTGTTAAAAGGCGATAAAAATTTTGCTAGCTCCTCTTTTAGTTTTTAAATGCTATTTTTGAAATTAATTTTAATTATTTGAATTTTAATCTGAATATTTGATCAAATACATTTTTTTAATATGTTATTCAGTTTTCATAAAAAATTTTTTCTCCCTTCTAATAATAGAATTAATTGATTCAGTAGCTCTCCTAGAGTTTTCATCTTCTTCAGCCTCTTTCCAAACCTTCTCTTGTTCTTCTCATTTCTTCCTTCCCAGCTGTTTCCAATGCATCCAACTCCGACGACGGTCAAATATATTATATATATAATGGTAGATATAATAATATATATTATATTATATAATATATATATATATATATATATATATATATATATAATATATATATTATATATATATATATAAACTAAGAAATTACGTCATACTTTTATAGGAATTTCCCTTTTGTTTTTGCATTCTATAGTTACAAAAATTTTACTATAATTTTTGATCACCCTATATATATAGTCACAACACACACACAACACCAACACACAACATATATATATTATATATATATATAATATATAGTATATATTATATATTATATATATATTATATATATTATATTATATATAATATATATATATATATATTTTATATATATATATATGTATATATTATTATATATATTATATATATATATATATATATATATATATATATATATATATATTTATTTTTGTATATATATTTTAAATAAAATTTTTATTATATGTTATTATATATAATATATATATTATATTATATATTATAATATTATATATTATATATATATATATATATATATATATATATATTATAATATATATATATATATATATGAAGTTTATATTTAAATAATTTTATGTTATAATATATATATTTATATATATATTATATATTATATATTATATTATAATATAATAATATATAATATATATATATATATATATTAATATATAATATGGCATTTGGTACTCATTAATTCAATTTGATTTTATGAAGAGACAATAGCCTTAAACCCATTCCATCCATTTTCTTAAGTTTTATCTGTTTGCATTTGAATGCAAAGCTTTGAGTTATTTTGGCCTTTTCTCTTAATTCTTCGGCGAGGTTTTCCCTTTTTTTTCTGAAGGAGTTCTAAATCGTTATTTACAAAAGAAGACTTTCTTCAAAAGGCGATGAAGAGGCCTAATCGAAGAGGCTGGAAATGAAAACAAAAGAAGCATTTTTAAAGAAGATGAAAATTTTGGAGAATAAAATTGTATGTAGAGAATAATGAAGATTGAAGTTTAAAGACAAAAAGAAGATATTGAAGAAGGAGTTAAAGTTTAGGTAAAGAAAAGTAGTAAAAATTCCTCCAAAAAATGAAGGAGAAAATTAAATATAAATACAATAAGAAAAATGCTGAAAATTAAATTATAATGTAATAAAAATCTAAAAATACTTTGGTAAAATTTGAACAGAAAATCTTCTTTGAATTTAAATAGCTAAATTAATTCCAAAAAGGAAATAGTTCTTCTCATTGAAACATTTTTTTTTTATTTTCACATGGAAAATAAAAAAATAAATAAATAAATAAATAAAATCAGAATGATAACTCCATTTTTTATTCATTGTTTTAAAAAATTGCTGCTGAACAAAAGCCGGAGCCGAAACAGGAGGAAACTTTAATGATTCGTTGACCTAATTCAAATTAAGTTAAATTCTGATTTCAATTACGATCTCACTATAAATCATAATATCAAAAGAACTCCAAACAGAGAGAGAGAGAGGGAGAGAGAGAGAGAGAGAGAGAGAGAGAGAGAGAGAGAGAGAGAGAGAGAGAGAGGCTTACAAGCATAAATATAATTATTCTCTTTTTAATATGGAATTTCTCTCTTCTCTCTCTCTCTCTCTCTCTCTCTCTCTCTCTCTCTCTCTCACTTATTTTTCAAACAGTCTTTGCCTATTTAAGCGAAGCAACAATGAGTAGTAACTCATTGGAGATATTTAAGGAACCTGAAAAGAAACTTTGAACTGAGAACTATTAAACTTTTTAACGAAAAACACTCGGCTCCACACGCTTATAACTACTGAATTAATACACTTGAAATATACACCAGTCCCCTCACATGTGTACATTTTCGCACCGCTGTGTGAATTGAAACGAATTTATGTATTTTTAAAGTAAGGAAATGAAAGGAATGAAATTTAATTGAAAACAAGATTTAGAAAATTGGGACAAGAGAGAATTGATAAAGGAGAAACAAACGTTGAAAATAAATTGGGCTGAGTTAGAGTCAGAATTAAGTTTAACTAAAATATTTAAATTGTAACTACCATATATATATATATATATATATATAATATATATATATAATATATATATTATATATATATATATTATATATTATATATATATATATTATAGTATAATTTATTATTATATATTATATATTATATATATATATATTATATATATATCTATATATATATATATATATTATATATATTATATATCTATATATATTATAGTATATATATATATATTGTATATATTATATATATACAGTATTATATTATATATATATTATATAATTATATATATTATATTATATATATATATTATATTAGAATATATAATATTATAATTATATATAATGGGTGTGTATATCTATAAACAGATAGTCCCCTATAACGGATTACGGCAGGGCTATCAAGAGGGGAAATAAAGTGGAATTTGGGACGCCCGAGCCAAGCAAAGGCAAATTTCTCAATGGTTAGACATGGCTTTAAAAAGGAAAAGATTAAATACTACAGAGAAAACAGATGATTGCAAGAAGTTTCCATAGAACAGAAAGTGCTGGAAAGAAGAGGCCACAGCGATGTTCAAGGGTTTTCATCCTCCACAATTTATACGAGAGTTAAGAACCCCTTGGTGCTACGAGGGGATGCAATGGTGGTGGAATACGAGAGATAAATTCCCTCGAGTACCTGCAGTTATATTATATATAGAAAAAGAGATAGTGCGCCAACGTTATTTAGCAGAGATAGCGGGCCAGGGAGTTTAGAAAGTAGGGGACAGTTTATTTAATCTCTTACAATTAAATTCAAAGCTATCAAAAAGAAGGGTGGGAGTCGGGAGATTCCACCAAATGTGAGAAAGTATACCAAACAAGGGCGAATAAGGCCCTTATATAATTTGAGTAGCTGTGCGGAAGGAAAAAATTGACACCGCCTAAACAGATATCCAGGCTTCTTTAAGCCACCTTAGCAGCCATTGTGATATGAGTTTTCCAAGACAAGACAATAGATTGTTTATGTTCAGACCAAGAATGTTTGTGTTGCTCACAGGTGAGACGTTAGTGCCGTCGAAGGAGATAGGAAAGTTGGGAGACGTTTTTGACAGGGAGAATATAAAGAAGTAATTTTTAAAGAGTTGAATATGATTGATATAACCCCATCGGGAAATCCTATCCAGATCCTCAAGAATAGAATCGAGAAGTTGTAGACGTTGGGCATTCTAGATGCAAAAAAGTGAGATTTGAAGATGAGTAGAAGAATGAAGAGTTGAGTCATCGCCGTTAGAGTGAACAGATTTAAAAGTGCAGCAGAGGAGATCGTGAAATATATATATATATATATTCTATATATATATATATAATATATATATATTAATATATATATATATATATATAT
>JABUQX010076854.1:27500-35000 GCA_015478945.1 Trachelipus rathkii | reverse complement strand
TGAAGATTGTAAAACGTCTCGGCTCTGATTGGTACTTTCATTAGCAAATCATTTTCATTCAAATGAAGTCTAATGATTTACTTTTCAAAACTTATTTACCAACTTTAATGTCCGCTAACATGACAAAATGGAAGAGAGGCTGTTAGTCTCGAGGCAAAGGGCCAAAGCTCGATCACTCGTCCTTAGGCAGCAATTATCTAATGTTCACAAGGTGAGAACTTTTTAAATAAATATTCAAAAAACTTTTACTCTCGCGGATTCTATTTTTAATATTCTTCTTTAACAAGGCATTATTTCAAATTTAATTCTCTTTATGGTCGTTCGAAATCAAGTATTTTTTATGTCTTTCGAATTCCTAAAGTATAATTTTCGGAGCGATTCAAGAGAGATATTTTTCGATATTTAAATTACAACTATCGAGGAAACCCATTTGGTAATATCGGCTTTCTTAAGGCTTGATGAGCGAGTTTCGAATAGAATATCGACTTTAAATATGAAAAAAGAAATATTTGAAATAAATATTCAATTATTAATATAAATTCTAAAATCTTTCAATAGAGATTATTTTTTAAGTTCCACAAATTTTTTTAAGTAATAAAAATTCAGACTATTAATATAAACTTTATATCTTTGAATAGAAATTATTTTTAATTATCAACTTCATATTACGAAAAGTAATTTTAACTGCTTAGTTGAAAAGAAAAAGGTTTGATGATATTTCATAATTTTACGTAACTATTATACAACCAAACCCATATGATAAATTATTTCGACATATGTTATTTCAGTGGGATTTATCATTTTAAGTATGAAAATTATAATTCATAGAAAATAGTTTTTTGGTAGTTACCATATGCGTTTAAAAATAGTAGCTTGGAAACTGGTTCGAATATGATAATGGTAATTTTTCTTCATAATAGTTTTTTTCTTTTTCATCAACTCTCTGTGATATTTAAATAATAGACCCCCTACATAAACCTTGCTCACCTTGCTAACATTTTCATTTTTGCCCATAGAGAACCATGTTTAAATAGAATCTCTTCAATCAGTAATATGTATGTTCATACTTTATTCAGAACATCTCAATATGAGCTGAGTATTCAAGATGCTCACTGAAGGTGCTCTCAAAATACTAACAACTTATCGATCTAAGAAAAGATAAAAAAAAATAAATAAATAAATAAAATAAAAAAAAAAACTTGGAAATTATTTTGAAAAAAAGATGGTTTGAATTCCATTATCTTGTCACTCCATATAAATATCTACAATTAATAAATTGGAGTTATTCTAGTCTATGACAAGGACAAACCCAAACGGGAATACATTATAAATTACAAACTTGCTTGGTTTAACTACATGAGAACAAAAAATACAATTTTTATGCTATTAATTTAATGTTAAGGGGATTTATCCTCAAATCTCATTTCTTCGAACCGATAAAAGAAAAGTTGTTTTTTTGATGAACAACTAATTTATTCTTTAATTTTTTTGGGACCAAAAAAAAAAACTGTTCGTTTTTTTGGGGGGGGAGGGAGAGGGGAAAAAAATTTTTTTTCGGGGCTTTCACAAAAATGACAATAAATCTTTTATTCAGGATATTTAATGCTTCTTTTTTCTAACATTAGCACTGGTTTGGTGTGGTAATAATTGCAATTAGGCACACTTTATTTAGAACTTACAATCAACAAGTCTTTTCTTGAGAATCGGTCTGAAAGTCTTTCAAATTTTTTGAATAAAAACAATCAACACGTGGAACCAACTTTACATCATGACAAAAGCATTTAAATAAATGTCATTCTGTTTAAGAATTGTATATGGCCAGAGTTGTTACAAAGTTATATGAGAAAAAAAAACTGTTCGTTTTTTTTTAATGAATTTTTTTGTGATTTAATGTAAGAAAAAAATGAAGTGCTAGAAAAACTAACATTTTGAAATATTATTTCTTTTTTTCAGACGGCAAAAATATTTGCCTCTCTAATTCATTTATATGTCCAATATGTATATTTCGTCTATAGATATAATATTTTTATATATAATATATATATTATATATTATATATATATATATATATATATTATATATAATATATATATATATATATATATTATATTAATAATATATATATATATATATATATATATATATATTAGGGGTTTTCCAGTACCCTTCCCATGGATTTAAATAATTACCGAGTTTCAAAGCAGGTGAATATCGAGCGGCGATTAAAAACTGTTACCGATTGCCTTCTTTTTTCTGGGCTAGGTGGATGGACTAGTGGTTTGAGCTTCTGCAATATTGTCTAGCGGCGACTCGCTGTTGTGATGGGTTGCGAGTCCTGGCGGGCGAGTGAATTTTTATTCTTCTTATTATTTGCAAATTTGGCACAACGAACATGTTGTGCCCATTTCGGCGTTGCTTTACTTTGGTTGTTTGCTCCTGTAACCCAAGAGACTAAGCAGAAGGTATTATGCCCCAGAGGTGTTCCCACTTGCTGTTCGGATTAAATAAGTACCGGAGTTTCAAAGCAGTGGTTCGGAGCAGAAGATTTAGAAACTGTTTTTCCGATTAATGCCTTCTTTTTCTGGGAGGTGGATCGGACTAGTGATAGAGCTTCCTGGACATTGTCCTAAACGGCGCGACGCTGTGTTCGATGGTTCGAGTCCTGGCGCGAGTGAATTTTTCGTTTGCTCTGTATTTTTGCAATTGTGTTTGCAAGACAAGTCATGTGTGCCATTTCGCGGGTTCTTTGACTTTGACTGGTATGCTCTTGTTAAGCCCAGGATACCCAAGCAGAAATGCCATGGTAGCCACAGCAGGTGTTCCAACCACCTCCTGTCCATTTAAAATTAGTACTGGAGTTTCAAAAGCAGTGATTTCGAAGAATATATGTAATTGTTCGAGAGGCCATCTTTTTCTGGGAAGGTGGAATCGGACAAGTGAACAGAGTTCTGTACATTGTCTAACTGCGACGCTGTTGTCGATGGTTTGAGTCTGGCGCGGAGTGAAATTTATTTCGTCTTATTATTGCAAATTTGCCGCAACGAGCATGTTTGTGCCCATTGGCGTTTCTTGGCTTTGTTGGTTGCCTCAATGTAACCACAGGGAGCATCCAAGCAAGAATTGCATGTAGCCACAACAGGTGTTCCAACCACCTTCTTGTCGATTTAAATAAGTACTTAGTTTCAAAGCAGTGATATCGGAGAAGTAAATTAGAAAACTGTTCCGATATGTCTTCTTTTTCTGGAAAGGCGGGATAGATAGTGGTAAGAAGCCTTCGGTACATTGTCCTAAGCGGCGACGCTGTTCTGTTGATGGTTTCGAAGTCCTGGCGCGAGTGATTTTTTTCTTCGTCTTAATTATTGCAAATTTGGTCGCCAACAAGCATGGTTGGCCATGTTCGGCGCTCTTGACTTGGTTTGGTTGCTCTGTAACCCAAGAGCCAAGCAGAAATCAATTTAGCCACAGAGGTGTTGTCCACCAACCTCTGTCGATTTAAATAACACGATTTTCAAAGCCAGTGATTGAAGCATTAGATTTAGAATTGGGATGGCGGATATTAAATTAAATATATTTATTTTTAATAAGAAAAAAAAAAAATTCTTTTATAATATATATAGAAGTTATAAAAATATTTTCTAAATTGTTAAACATTCGTGACATCACCTTATTAGCATTATGATATCCTTATTATGCTTATTAGCATTTGAAATTGTGCTTTTTTCCACGTGGTATGGCTTGAGAGGTATGGCGTATGATTCATCTATGACGTTGAGGATATTTATTGGCTATTTCAAAAAAGATTTACCGCCTCTCCTCCCTGAAGATATTCTATTTTATAGACTATATATATATATTATACTATATATACTATATATATTAATATAATATATTATATATATATATATATTATATATATATATATAATATTATAATATAATATATATATATATATATATATATATATATTATATATATTCCCAGGAAACGTTAAACAATTATTTTTATTCAGACTTTTCGGCTCCGGCGTAAGGTTTTCTGCATTTGAAATTGATGAGCACTTCTTTTGGTAATCATATTTCACACTAAAAAATTATTTTTTTGCAAACAATTTATACCCAAAATCTATCTTGGCTCCGGCTCCGGCTCTGGCCCATATGGTTCTCTGCACTATTTTTAAATTGTTCAGCACGTCTTCTGGTAATATTTTTTCAAATTAAAAATATTTTTTCGAAAAATTCATACTAGCTCCGCTCCGACTCGGATCGGATCTACTAAGGAATTGAAGCTATTTAAAATTATTCAGCACTTTCTGACTATATTATGTTTCTCCTAAAAAGTTATTTAATGAAAGAAATTCATACCCAGGATCCGGCTCGGCTCCGGCGCTCTGACTTCGGCTTCGGCTAAGGATTCTAACTTATTTGTAATTATTCAGCACGTCTTCTGGAATAAATTTTCATCTAAAAAATATTTATTGAAAATTTCATAACCTAGGATCCGGTTTCGACTCCGGCTTCAGATCCGGCTCCGGATTCCAACTAAGGTTTCTGCTCTATTTGAAAATTGTTCAGTAAATCTTTTGATAATATATTTTCACCTAAAATTAATATTTATCGAAAAAATTCATAACCAGGATCCGGATCCGGCTCGATTCGACTTTTTGGTGGATCCGACTAAGTTTTCTGCACTATTTAAAAATTGTTGAGCGTGTCCTGGCAATAAATTTTTTACCTAGAAAAATATGTTTTGAAAAAATATTTCATACCAGGATCCGGCTCAGAATCCGAATTCGGCTTCGGCTCCGGATCGACTAAGGTTTCTGCACTATTTGAAAGTTTCGGCAGTCTTCTGACAATTAAATTTTTCACGCAATAAAAATATTTCCCCTAATAATTCATCCCAGGATCAGGCTCGGATCAGGCTACGGATACGATCGGATCCGACTAATGTTTCTACAACTATTTGAAAATTGTTCAGCACGTCTTCTTTATTAAATTTTTTCACCTAAAATATTTCTTGAAAAAATCATACCTAGATTCGAGATCGTATTCGAGTCGGCTTCGCTTCGATTTGACTTCGGCTCGGAATACGATAAGGTTTCTGCACTATTTGAAATTGTTCGGCACGTTTCTGACAATAAATTTTTTGTCAACCCAAAAATATTCCCGAAAAAAAATCATACCCAGGATCGGGCTCCGGCTCCGGCTCGGTCGGCTCGGATACGAATTCGCTTCGGCTCCGGATCTGACTAATGTTTTTGCACTATTTATTGCTCAGCGCGTCTTCTTGAAATAAATTTTATTTTTCACCTAAAAAAATATTCTGTAAAGAAATTATGACCAGGATCCGGAATTGGATCCGCTCCGGATCTGACTTCAGTTCGGTTGCGGTCGACTAAGGTTTTTGCACTTTTTGAAAATTGTTCGGTACGTTCTTCTGAATAAATTTTTCACCCCAAAAATTATTTTCTTAAAATAAATTCATACCCAGGATAGGGGCTCCAGATTCCGGCTCCGGCTCAAGGATATGGTCGGATCCGACAAATGCTTCTCGATATTTGAACATTTTCAGCACGTCTTTTGAAAATAAATTTTTCACCTCAAAAATATTTTTTCTGAAGAAAATTCATACTCAGGAACCGATCGATCCGGATCGGATCTGGCTTCCGACTTCGCTTCAGCTCGGATTCGCTAAGGTTCTGCAATATTTGAAAATTGTTCGCACGTCTTCTGACAAAGTTTTTCCCAAAAAAATATTTTCCCGAAAATAAATTTCTAACCCAGGATACGGCTCCGGATACGAATTTGGCTTCGGCTCCGGATCCGATTAATGTTTCTAACACTATTTGAACATTGATCAGCACGTCTTCTTGAAAATAATATTTTTAGCCTAAAAAATATTTTTCTGAAGCAAATTCATACCCCTGATCCGGATCCGGATCCGGATGACCGGCTCTGATTCGGCTTCGGCTAACGTATCCGGCTAAGGTTTTCTGCACTAATTTGAAAAATTGTTTCGGGTCACGTCTTCTGAAATTAAATTTTTCAACACAAAAAATATTCCCGAAAAAATTCATCACCAAGATCCCGGCTCCGGATCCGGCTTCCGATCCGGTATGACTTCGGTTTCTGCTCGGATCCGACTAAGGTTTCTGCTTATTTGATAACTGTTCAGCACGTCTTTTGGCATTAAATTTTAATTTAAAAAATTTATTTTTTGAAAAAAATTCTTACCCCGGCTCCAGCTCCGGCTCCGCTCCGACACACCGGCTCTGGCTTCGACTCGCTCCGATCCGGTTCCGTTGGATCCGACTAAGAGGTTTCTGCACTATTGTAAAATTGTTCAGTACGTTTTTCTGGCAATAATTTTTTCATCTAAAAAATTATTTCTTGAAAAAAATTATACCAGTGCTCCTGCTCCGCACCAGCACAGCATCCGCTCCGGCTCCGGCTCCGCCTGCTTCGATTCCATTTATTTGACTGAGTAAATCCGAAGATGGGTGGGAGGTTGAGAATATGAAAAAAAAAATGATTTTTTTATATTTATATATATAAACTTTTTTTTTAAAGCCTCTAAAGCCACTGGCAATTTTGACTGGAATTTGAATTTTTTAGTTCGACACCTCTCTAAATAATTTGATTTTGGACTTAGAATTTTTTCAAAAAATAATTACACCATGATGTTAAGGAGGAATTTTTCTAATAATCCTAGAATAATAAAAAAAATGTGAAATTTGACTTTTGACTCACAATAGTAGAGGGCTCGAGGAATAAAGTCTCCCTTGTGAAAAATTATTTTTTCAGCAAGAATGTTTCAATTTTAATTTCAGAAAGAACATCGTCAGAACAATTTGTTATTCCGCATCACTAGATAAAAATTATTTGGAAATTATTTTTATTTTTACCTTGAAAATAAAATAAAAAGAAAATTTTCAGCTCGCTCATATTGGCAGACAACACACACAACAACACAACACACACACAACCACCACACACACCACACCCACACACACACAACACAACACACCACACAAACACACACAACACACACACAACACACAAACACACAAACAAACACACATAAACTATATATATTATATATATATATATAATATATTATATATATATTATTATATAGTATATATATTTATATATATATACTATATATTATATATTTATATATATATATTATATATATATATTATATATATAATATATATTATATTATATATTATATATATATATATAAATATATATATATATATATATTATATATATATACTATATTTAAATATATTATTATATATAATATATATATTTATATAATATATATATATTTATATATATATTTATATTATTGATACAAATATCTATTAGTTAATTCAGAGAGTCTGTCAATAAATATGCAATTATTACACCGGAGTAAACAAAGATTTTGTCTTGGCAGAAAGACGAATGATGAAAGTTTAAGTGAGTGTTGAAAGTTTTTTAGAAAATAGAA
>JABUQX010076854.1:0-15000 GCA_015478945.1 Trachelipus rathkii | reverse complement strand
ACACATGCTTACGCATCACAAATATAAAATTATTAAATTTCTGAGTGCGGACTATGAGATGTAAGCATAAGGACACCTACAAAACGCATATGCTTACGCATCAAAATATTAAAAATATATTTAAATGTTCTGAGTGTGGACCATGAGTGTAATCAGAAAGGAAGCTTAATATTACACATTGGGTAAGCATTCAAAATATAAAATTATTTAAAATGTTTCTGAGTGTGCTTATGAGTGTTAATCAGAAAGGAAGCTTAAGAGTACACATGCTTCAATAGGCAAAATATACAAATTATTTTAAAATGTTCTGAGTGCGACTATGAGTGATAAATAATAAAGGACACCTAAAAACGCATATGCTTTAGCGATCAAAATATAAACAAATTAATTTAAATGTTCTGAGTTGTGACCATCGAGTGTAATCAGAAAGCGAAGCTTAAGATCTACACATTTGCTTTACGCATCAAAAATATAAAAATTATATTAAAACTGATCTAATAAAATTTTGTCCATATAAATGGAACTTAAGAACACATGTTTAAACATTGAAAATATTAAAATTATTAAATGTATCTGAGGTGGTTATAGCATGGTGTAATCAGAAAGAGAAGTACTTAAAGAATACAAATTATCGCTTACGCAATCAAAAAATAAAAATAAATATTATATAGTCTTGAGTAGTGGAGCTTTATGAGTGTAAATCTAGAGAAATACTTAAATAAGACACATTGCTTACGACATTATTCAAAATAATATTAAAAATATCTACTCTTAATATAATATAATAAGAGTGAACTGTGGAAATATGTACTATATGAAAAATACATAATATGGCTTCGAATCCTATTTATGGGATATAAGACTTAGAGAAAAATTTAAACAGTGTTTCAGCAATTTCAGTGAGATTGGAATTAACTTGTATTTTCAATTTTCGATTAAAGAACGAAAACGCAAACAGGGAAAGAAAAAATGAAATCTACAATTTCCAACGATTGAACCATTTTATTGAGAAATTAAAAATGAACAGATCCCAAAAACATAGTAGAGAATATAAATGGAATAATATGACATTTATTAGTAAAAAATATAAAGAAAAAACGCAGAGCATAAGAGTGCGCAGCGGTAAAAGAAAAGAAAACAAAACAACAAAGAAAAAGTGAACAGAAAACAAATAAAACCGATCCAAATTGCAATTAAAAAAATTTTAGAAATAAAGAAAAGAAAATTGGATATAATTACTGATTGATATAAAAGGATACCTGTACTCAAAGAGAAAAATACTAGAACTCAAGGACCAAACAAAACAATAATAGATTAGAGGAATATAGATTTAATAAACTGAGTAAGTGACATTTTGGAAGTAAAAGATGGGAAAATGTATGAGGAGAATTTAATGGAAACCGATCCAGAAAATTTGGATCGGGAAGAGAATTGAGAAAATATATATGTGAATACTATACACAGAAGGAACTGGAACCAGACACGCAAAAGGAACTGATGAATTGAAATAATAAATGTCCAATGACTGGCAACGAAGAATCTTGCTCAGAGGAGGAAATGCTATATATATATAAAATAAGCAAAAATACAGGTATGAGACCTCATAAAGGGAATACAGGGCAGATGCAAAATTAAAAAAATCGGAAACTGGTTCCAAAGTGGAGAAAAAATTATACTAGACATAGATAGCAGATAAAGTACTTACAAGAAATTATCCAGACAATTGTAGTTTGAACTGAGGTTAAAAAAATATTAATATTATTACTACCGGTCAGGTGCAGTTAGTACAGTTTTGTACCTAAGGGAAAGATATACAATTCAAAACCAAGAAAAGCAGGAAAATAAAAGCAAAGAACAGAAATTAAAGATACCACCGCTGGATAAATTAATAGAATAAACAATACAACAGGAATAGATAAAGATAAACAAGAACAAGATGGTTATCAGACATAGTAAGTGCTTAAACGGACGATAATAACTGCAGAGATAACAAATAAAAAATAGGTAACATGTATAGACAAAAATAACAAATCAATATAAAATAATGAGATAAAAAAAATCAGAATCAAACTAAAAAAAAAAAAAATAAATAAAAAACATAAAATGAAAAAAACAAAATATGAACATATAACTAAGTTACAGAGTAAAAACAACAAATAACATACAAGGCACAATGGCAATAAAGTAGAAAAAGGATGTATAAAATAATAGCAAAGGTAATAAGCATAATAATAAAAGAGAATCAAGGAATAATAGAAGAAACAATAATACAAATATTCAAATAATATGTATTAAAGCTAGGAATCAGGAAAGGTTCTATATATAATGATTGTAAACTACTCGAAACGTATTCCTAATTAAAAGTAGGTCAAAAAAACCAACTCACATCCACAAAGAGAGAAAGTGATTAATTTCTGGAAAGAGAATCTATGAAAAGAATGAAAGAAATGTTATAATATTACAAATCCAGCGAAAGATATAAGAGAATCATAGAGCATTAAATAAAATATAGAAAAGATATAAAAATAAATCAAAAATATCGAAAAAACCAAAAAATGGATAACATAGATAAATGGCCAAATATCTTCAGAACTGCTAAATATGGAATGTTAATTATAAAAGAGCAACTATGTAATCATCGTCAGACCAGATAAGAGTCAAAATGTTGAGTCCTTATAGAAATAAAAAATTATTAAGAACACGCCATCGTTTTTGGCAACATCTTGGACTTAACCAGAAAAAATCCTGTAAATAATATAAATTAATAAGAATTTATTCAAATTATGGATAATTAGAGGAAAAAGAAAATAGTCAGCAATCATAGAAAACAAAAAAATAGAAATATTAACAGAATAGAAAAGGAAAACTTACATGATTTGAATATTAGATAAAAATAACTGAAATAAGAATAAAAAATAAATGAAAAATGCATAATAGGTAATGATAAAGAAAAAAAATATCTCTCCAAAAGACGAAGAATAAAGAAAAACACAAAGAAGACCAGAAAAGGTAAATTAAGAAATTACCCATGCAAACGTGAAATAAAATTCGTAGACAAAACACTAATTATATAAAGGTATCTTACGCGAAAGTAGTAGCTAAAATAAAGGAATTCCAAAGAGAACATAAATTAGAGAATAACAATAACATCAAAAAGCCGAAAAGAACAAAAAAAGAGAATGTTGTTAAAATATAGTTATGGAACTAAAGATACACAAATTACATCATTAAAAAATCAAAATCAAAAATGATTACAGAAAATTCAAGGAGGGCCCAGAAAAACCTAAGTAAGTATTATATTAAGTACCATAAGTTAGTAACTAGTATAATAAGGCCTAACTGAAATTATTAAATTTCTAATAATGTGCGAGTTTTAAAAATATATTAAAATAATTTAGCCCTGAAAATTATACAGAAATTTCATAAGTATAATTTGCAATGAAAGAATATATGGAAAAAGTCATAAATATAATAAAAATATCAATCACTATATATAAATAGAAGTAATAGAGATTACCTTTGGATAAATGGAAGAAAGATAATAAAAATAATTATAAAAATAGACTGAAGTGGAAAAATTAAATAATAATTCCAGGGAGATTTCTCACAAAATACATTACCACCCAATAAAAAACTTATAAAAAAAATAATTTGTAAGAACAATAATAACGACCAATATAAATTCCATATAAATAAACATGTTGAAGCCATACATAAAACGCTCATTTTATACTAGGTAAAATGAAATATCGAATTATTTGCAATAATATTTTAGCAAATTTAACTGAATGAGCTTTATAATACCCATAGAAATAATTGGTTCTCTTTGATAATTTTCATAAATATGGAACGACTTCGAAACTTACATATAACATCGTAAAACTAAAAGAATAAAATGAAATAGAAAAGATATACTATAAATATAATACAAAATAAAATAAAGAAAATTCAGTATAAATAGAGTTATAATTCTAATGACATATGCCAATAGTGACAATTATTGGTGAACTATTTGATCAATAAATTGGAATAATGTATTTTAATTTTTTTATACTATTTCATTCAAGAATTAGCCTCAGGAATTTTAAGAATTCCTTGAATGTTTTAAGAATGTAGCGAGAAATAATTAAAGATAGATTATTTAAATAATTGTAAAGTAAGTATTATAAATATATAAAATTGCTTTGGCCTTATAAAATAGAAAAATAATAATGACTGATCAATTTCGAAACAACATAAAAATAATTGATAATATTAAGTAAATGAACAAAATTAGGAAACAAAAATAGTAAAATAGAAGAAAAAATATAAAGTCACAAAAAAACTCGCATATTGAAACCTCACAAGTAGGTTGCAAACTAGCAAAATCAGAAATATATAACATCATCTTTGAGACTGTATTCCTAAGTTTATTTTCTCTCATTTTTTATTTGTTTTGGGATCACTTCGACTGGAGATGCAAATGGAAAGACTTAAATAACAAATTCTGGAGAAATTTTTACTGAAAATTCTGAGAAACATGTTCGCACTTACAAGATGATGAAACTTGTGTATTTTTTTTATACTACATTTCTTTTAAATATATAATCTCAATGTGTGCCACACTAAAGAACCTAACTCAAATCGTAATCCAGAAAAAAAGGGTATAGTGAATGGGATATATTTAACAAGTACCTACAAATATCAAGATCTAATACTACCAATCTGACATAATAGGAACTTTGGAACTTATAAATATGAAAGAAGGCTATGATGGAAGATTCATTGGATGGGGTGCATGAACATGAAAAAACATATAGAATACCTCTCTCCACAAACTCAATTATAAAAAACATAAAAACAGAAATTCTTTTTTTTAAATATAGATATTTATATAAGATGATAAGTGTGAAGGTTTAGATGTGGTATGTTTTGGCATAGATGCAGATATATCAAGGTTTATTGTCTACCAGCATGACAATACCAAGAGAAGAGTGATAAGCAATAGTCTCGTAAGTGTTAAACTCTCATTATATTGTGTGTATTTAACAATTCCTCACAATCTTATTTTTTGTTTTCTCATTATAATACTCTATACCTCTTTAAAATCATTTAATACTATTACCCTGGGATTATCTTGATAATGCTTTCAATTTGACTATTCAGTTATTCCCTAAAATTCAAATTATGATATAATTCACATAATCGTATATATCAAATTGAGATTATGTGCTAAAAAAAATTTCGTTAGCAAGATGATTATATAGTCTTATAATATATTTTATCATCTATTCAATTCTACTCTTATATCAGAAGCCTCATAAGACTCATAGGCCTACTTATGGAATTACCAAACTTCAAACGGTTTTCAAAGAAAAAACACAATAAGCAGGTCTAAATATCAGTTAACGGAACAAAATGTCCAGATTTTCAATATGATGTCTCAGTGAATGTTAGGGTTCGCTGAATAAATTTATGGTCAAGTTTGTCAAATATACTAGTTCTTATCTGGGTAAAGTCTATGGTGTTTATTACAGCATTTGCTGTAAATATCATTCTATGTCATATACTACTCCTGAATATATAAGTTCAGACTATAATACTAACTATTCATGCAGTTAAAATGTCTCGGCCTATACAACATTCTATATAATTTCTCCTAACGTATAAAATCTTGAAAGTAGACCAATGTTACCCAATACAATGTCTCATACAGTCACCGAACGATTTATACATACCTCATGATTCTCCTATCTCTCTCTCCTACTTACGAGGCAAACAGCACAGCTTCCAAGGCTCTTCTTATCACTATTGATGATTATCGCTATAACATAACTCACAACGACGCACAAGTTCAACCCCTCACTAAAACCAAACACGTATAGTCAATCATATAAACAAAACTGAAAAATAATTAATGCCTAATATAGATATACATATAGGTCCTCAGGTAGTCTCCCCGCTGGAGACTGGAAGCCAATGTCGTCGGCACTTCGCCTTAATTCTTGTACCTCATATTCAATCACTTCGCAAAAAGAAACGACATATACCAAAAGGACACCTTAATAATCACGCACACCATACAAGAGAAGCAAATTGTGGCAACCTCCTAATACGAATATAATTTGAAATACAGACTCTCCCAATGCTTGATTGATTGTAGCCGTCCCTAGCTCTCGGGACCACACTACACAATAACAGAGATGAAGCCATTTAGACAAATAACATAACCTACGTAAAAGAGCCACCTCCCTCCGGTCGAAGCTAAAGTGTATATCTCTCATTCACTTACTAATGAACTGAGTATATTAGACAGTAATCAAGAGTAGTTTTAATAGCATACTTAAAGAACTGTGTATCTGGATCCCCGGTATCCGACTTGAAGAACCACCGCAAAGAAAGCCGAAAATTATTGTGAAGGTGATATGTTCTTTAGGATTCAAGGTTTGATCCCGAACAATCCAAGAAGCTTAAAAATATACATTTTATACGTATTAAAATTTAAATCGAAACAAAATAAAATGAAAATAAATTAAAATTATTTAAATGTTTAATGCAAATTTCTGTCTCGTAAAAATGAAATGACTATTAACGATTATAAAGGTATCAAACTCAATGCTTTACGCATTTCAAATAAATAATTATATAATTATATAGTTTAATATTAGACAATTAACTGAGTGTAGAAACTAATTAGAGGGGGGCGTGGTCGAAATATGATAGGGTTGGGTGGAGGGTAGGGCGGAGCAGGGAATTTCTGAATATTTTTAGATAGAATTATATTTTATAACAATTTTATTTGCATACGTTAAAAAAATAAAAAAATATTATTATATATATACAATGAGAAAACACAAAATAAAATTGATTCATTATTTATTTTAATAATTACTTCGAGTTAATGTTTTTAAAAGTCATTTTTAAATGTTTTTCTGTTAACTAATGTATCAAATAGTATGTGTACAGGCAGGTGTATATCATGAAAGGATATGCTTTATAATAATATATTATCACTATTGCTTTATTGCTCACAGCCATAGCGAATTTGTCATCATTTCTTTTGCAATAGTTAGTTAAGAACTGAAAAAGGGAGTTTATTATTCACCTTGGTAGTAGTCCTTCGAGTAGTGTTTATTCGGAATCGGTAAGAATACAAAATAGATGGATATTCATTTTATTTATACTTGCATAAAGGAAAGGGTGGTGGTAGTGGTGGTGTAAGACTATATAGAATAATGAGATTTGAAAGCATATCACCAATTGAACTCGAGCCTACATATCAATGTGACGACCGGAAAGAAGGAATAAGATTTAAAATGATCCTGAAATTTATAGTTAAATATAAATTCAAAGATATAAGATTACATACAAGGGAGACCTATAAGACAATTGTTAGAGATTTCGGAACCTTTAGCCTTAATGATTTCTCGTGAATGTTTCTCAATTACATCAAATGAGAAGATCATTCAAAAAAACAGTATCAAATTCTATTGCTATTATAATAGGAATATGTAAAAGAAAAATACAAACCTAATGAAGACGAATACCACATATGCTATGTGAAATTTACGTCAATGACTTTTAATCATATATCGGTTTTCTTACTTTATTTAAATTATGAAACTTCGCAAGAGATAACATCTTAATATACTTATTAAATAATAATGGGAAATTTAGGTCAAAATTACTCTATCTCATACTGAAAAATCGAAATAGAGCCACATAAAGGATATAGCTGAGAGAACGCGAATAAAGGTTAGTAAGTATCTATTTCTCCAGTCATTTTGTATTTTGTTTGAGGATGAACTATTGGACGAGTATTTAATATTTCGTCCTTTCTCATCTGTTCTTCATATTGAAAGTAGCCCTGCACGGCATACATAACTAGCTGGGAGATTGAAACGATTAGACCAGAAGGATTCATTCATTGTATCATTATTGGTTGTAAACTTCTTTACGTTCATAACTTCTGTTTTTATGAAAAGTTAAAATTTATATCCATCCAAAAATAAAAATAAAATTTAAAATGATAATTTTAAAATAAAAGTATAATAAAATATAAATAAATATTACAAGAATAGAACGATATTGCTGACTCGTGTTGAAATACTCTCAATTTAATCCCTCCTATAACTTAATATATTTACAACTAACTCAATTATATGTGTGTTTAAACTATTCTAAATACCTTCAAAGTTTATCTTGGGTTATATACTAATATGATAACACGAAATAAGTGTGATTGGAAAAGAACTATTCGTGGTTGTGAAGCGAAAAACGTAATATCATTCCAGCTTCTAGATATTTTTTACGACTTAAGCAAATATACTCCCAAACATCATACTGATGTTATTGTTTGATTCAAACTGAATGAGTATTGAGATGCAGGCGTTGACTGAAGAAATTTTCCTCTAAGTCAAATTGGCATTTTTTCGATAAAAAAATAAATAAGAATAAGAATATTAATAGACGAACTTAAATTTAACACCAAAAAACCGGATGATAATCTTCAATAATATAATAATTACCCTTGTTCTACAGTGTCTACAGCTATTAAGGGGGAATACAAATTGGAAAATGTGGCGATGGTGTGAGGTTTTAACATCCACCGGACTGTGAGTTCTGGATCGTTGAGACGGAAAACTTTATACAAATAAACTTCTAATATCTTCCCGAAGTATAACCTTTTAATTTTACTTTACATATTGATTTGTACTATTATTGTATATTTAACTTAGAGATTTAAAGGGGCGTCGGGAAAAATAAAAGTTTAAGTACTAGCGGGTATAAATCTTTGATTTTGCGTTCTTCCGAAAGTGCGGGGGCATACCACACCAGAACCTTTAAAAAGACATGGTGCAGCGATTTGATATAGATTTGTTAATTCTTTTTAAAATAGTTACCTTTAAAAGTTATTTTCTTATTTAAATTAATGTAAATTACATAACTCAATAGAGAGAGAAAATGGTATTAAGATCTTAAAAGGAAAACGTTTCCTAGCTAAAAAAATTTCAAACTTTTTGAGGTAATATATAGTTCTTCTCTCTCATCTCTGTATGCGTTCTCTCTCCTCTTCTCTCTCCTCTCTCTCTCTCTCTCTCTCTTCTCTCTCTCTCTTCTCTCTCTCTCGTCTCTCTCTCTTCTTCTCTCTATCTCTTCCTCTCTTCTCTTCTCTCTATCCTCTCTCTCTCTCTCTTGCGCGTCTCGTTCTCTCTCTATCTTCTCTCTCTATCTTCCCCTCGTCGTTCTCTCCTTCTTCTCTCTCCTGGTCGATATACTTCACCCTTGTCTGTAAAGGCTGTTCTCTTTTCTCTCTCTTCTCTAATTTTCCTTCTTTTATCTCTTCTCTCTCTCTTCTCTCTTCTTCTCTCTTTCTCTCTCTTCCACTACTACACTTACTACATATCACATACAACATTTTCTATATAGAGTTTATAAGACCAATGAAAACAGTCAGATTTATTAACAGACAAACCATACAAACTAAAATCATAAGTATTAGTTATTTAATCAGTTACTCATTTATATATATATTAGACCCACCAGCCCCCCCTACGAGCCTACATCTCTCAACAGGAAACAAAAACCCGCATTAAGTTATATTAATGAACTCATACATAAATACAATCACAGTCAATTGAGTATTATATTATTATACTATGGATACTTACTAAGGATTCTTATATACTAGTCAATTTAATATTAATTTGAAGGACACCTATATTAAATATGGTGGGCCCCCTTATGGTGTTAAAAATATTTTAGCAAAAGCTTTTGGTACCTTTAGGATTTAAAATGAATTTACTCAATCCATTTAGAAGAGCAGCATGAGCTACTTTTTTCATTTTCTCCAGTGTTCTCTCCTTATCTTGCTCGGGCTGTGCTGTTACTTCTTTTAGCTTTTTCTTCTGATTCTCTGTAAGCACTCTGGCTTACACTCGTCTCTCTCTCATAGTCTCAGGCTCCATGCTTATGGTTATTCATAGTTCTTCGTCATATGAGAACTTATTTTTCTTTTATTCTGTTCTTACTATTATTTTATTTCTTCTCTCTCTAATCTTCTTTCCTTTCTGTTTTTTCATTCTGTTTCATGACCCGTCAACTATTGGTAATATATCAATATAAAACAAATTCTACTCATGAAGGGAAGTCTCTCTTAATATATATATATGGAAATACCTATTATGTGAGTATCTTGAGAGAAACACTCTTAAAACATTTTATTGCAAGTAAGATGAAATACTATTTAAATTATTTATATAATTTATAAGACACCTCTTCATTTGTACCCCTACATTTGGACGCTGTAGCCAGAATGCATTCAGGGTACCAGGCTCTATTGTGCTCCGAACACTCTAACTTAGGGTGGGATATCCATCTAGTATCTCGTTATTTTATCTCTTAACATTTCTTCTTCTCCCAGTCACCAAGATTGTGCATCGGTCTGCGAGTATTTCCAAGTTTTGGGGGTTCTTCGTTTTCCATAAATCACACGTTCGGATTCTCGTTAGTGGAGGCGAAACTCTCTGTCAGCTCCAGGCAGGAGTGACACCTCTTGAGCCAAGGGGGCGGGGATGCCAAGTTCTGAAGGGAAAATGCCATAACTAGAACCCCCTTAAACGGGGAAGTTAAAAAGGGTTAATAAAATCTTGCATGGTTGCCAGATGGGCATTTATCATATATATTATTTATTATTTTTATATTATCATTTATAATTATTATATATATATATATTATTATATATATTATATATATAATATATATATATATATTACTTATATATTTCACTACTATACTCACCCCTTTATTCTTTTCTTCGGTAAGTGGATATATATATATAGTACTAGAGTATATATATAATATAAATTATTACTTATTAATATTATTATTGTGTAGCGTCTGGTGGTCATTAGGGGGGCTGCTGGGACCACCACCGATGAAGTCCAAAGCAGTCCCACCCGGGACGAAACGCCACAATTTTATCCGTTGCAAATTCTAACTCTTCAACATACGAATTTCTGAGGATATTCCTTACCAATAGTTCCAAGTATTTCTTTCTGTGTGTGATTGGTGAGCCCCAGAGCTGACATTGTTGCCAATGGAAAGTGGCACGGATGAACACCAGCAAGCAATCAGAATCCATCCATCAATTCATAGTTTCTTCTGACTGGGCGTCGCACCGTGGCTCTGTGGTCGGTTCATCCTGTTAACGCCATGTACTGGCTTCTCACTGAGGTGCAGGACAAATTTGGCAAGGTGAGGAGGGGTAGCGCAAAGAGTGGTCGAAGGCCTTTCTCGGTGGCATTGGAGTGTGTGGCACGAGGGGGGCCTGGGCTCTCATGCGGGACAGGCTTGACCAACGTCTTCCTAAGTGCGTTCAGAGCGGCAGGTGTGCTCGCGGCATTTGTCACTGGGGGGAGTGTTCTGTGGCGTATCTGGGGAAGGGGGTGTGACCACCACTGAGAAGCCGACAAGACAGCCCGCGGCAACGAAACGCCAATTTATCGTTGACAACGCTCCAACTCTTCAACAACGGACCTATATATCCCTCTATTGAAGCGTGGTTCTCAAAGTCCAACTCCACTTATACCTTCGATTACATATAGTCATATAGATATATATATATATATACGGGGTAATATATGATATATAATATATATATGATATATATATATAAAACTTATATACTATATAATATATATATATATTATATATATATTTATAATACTAAATATTAATATATATAGTATATATATATATAAATATAATATAATGGTGTATATGATATTAATATATAGTAGAGTATCTGAATTGGAAAGATTTTGACTTTCATTGCATAAAAAATTACAACAAAGAGATGCTAGGACTACATGTTTCTGTTGGAGAAAAAACAAAAATATGACCGAATTCCAAAAGGTATAATTGATGGTTGGGTAAATTACAGGAGGCAGATCAGAAAATTGTAACTGAAAAGTTAAAACCCCAGAGTCCTGGGAAATAAAAATTGAATCAGAAAATTACCATTATTTATTACTTAATACTTAACATATATAAATCTAATAATTCTAATAATGCGTATTACAATTACAGTAATGCTAAGTTTATAAGATATGACATTAAAATTTCAAACAGGGGAAAACCTACTTAGGAGCCGTGCCAAAGTTATAAAAGACTATGTGCCGTAAAAAGAAATTGGCCGTAGATTCCTCTATAATGCAAGTTATAAATAGACATAAAAATATCAACAGAGCCTACTTAGGGGGCCTACCCAAATTTATAAGACCATGTTAGTAAAAAGAAAATTGGCCATAGATTCCCTTATAGGAACGCCTAAGAAAAATTTAGACCCCAGTTTATGCTAATCTGGAGGCCTATTACTATGAGAAAAGCTAGCTAATAATAATAAAAATATACATGGAGTTATAAACGATATTATATACATATAAAAGATTTCACTTTAATACTACGTCCGTTCCTACAGGGTTCACACGGCAACCACACGAAAATTGATAGATTTCTATAAATACTTAAAATTAAATTTAACCACGCTATTAAAAACACTCACCACAATAGGCAGTAATAAACAAATGGCTAAAACATGTCACACTGTCATTAATTGTTCAAAATTAGCAAAAATTAGCAGATCGTTATAAAACTTGCTCTCCTAAAAATGGCGTCTGAGCGGAGTGAAAAGAGACGCTTCCGACTGTTGACAATATTGTAACAGTGTTGGAAAAATAGTGAGCGTGACTCAACCGTGAATTATGCTCTTGCGCGCTAATATAGGTCACGAGACTTCAAGTACTACAATATGTATATGAAGTGGTGTGAGTGTTGGGAGACATTTCTTTTCTTTGCCACTTCATGGATTGTTGTTTTCACCAATTCTGTAGTCCCCGGGTTTGTAGGCGGAAGAGCTTGGCCTCTTTGCAGGCGGATCAGTTCGGCCTCGTATATGCAGGTGGAAGAGCTTGGCCTCTTTATGGGAGGAAAAACTCGGCCTCGTTTATGCAGGCTGAAGAGCTCGGCCTCTTTGCAGGCGGAAAAGCTCGGCCTCGTCTATGCAGGTGGAAGAGCTCGGTCTCTTTGCAGGCTGAAGAGCTCGGCCTCTTCTTCGCAGATGTAAGAGCTCGACTTCTTTGTAAGCTAGAGAGAGAAACCTCTTGAAAGGACCGGCTTCTTTGTAAGCCAGAGGGGTGAGCCGGAGCTGGAGAGCCTCTTGGTAGGCTTTGGCTTCTTTGTGAGCCGGAGCTGGATTGTCTCTTTGTAGGCTGTCTAGACTTCTTTGTAGGCCAGATGGGTGAGCCGGAGCTGGAGTGCCTCTTTGAAGGCTGTCTATGCTTGTAGCTTCCTTCTTCTTTAGCTTCTTCACTAGTCGCTGTTCTCTCTCTCTCTCTCTCTCTCTCTCTCTCTCTCTCTCTCTCTCTCTCTCTCTCTCTCTCTCTCTCTCTCTCTCTCTCTCTCTCTCTCTCTTTTTTTTTTTTTTTTTTTTTTTTTTTTTTTTTTTTTTTTTGAAGGTGAAATGAAAAACTCGAATTGAACGGGATAGAAATGCAATCTTTTTATTAAAGCATGTACAATTATATTCACTGTGGTCTGGTCAAAATACATGCCATTAAATTTTTTTTCTAAGCCGTTTTTCCATTTTTGCATTTGTGCTAACGCTCGATAAGAAATGCTAATCAAGTTTTAGCACGAATTTCGGGCATAATCGAATGATTGTTTACCAATATTTTTGATCAGTTGTTCTGATGGAGCACGTGGTTTTGGAATAAACAAAATAAAAAATGGTTTTTATTACTGTAAATAATTGATCAACTATTGTGATGGAGTTTATCGATTTGGAAGAAATTAGATTTAAAGCTAATTTCATGAATGAAACATTCATCAAATCAACGACTTACTACGCCGCCATCTTGTTATTTTACATTTGTTCGTTAGCATTTTCCTAAAATTCGGTAAGCACAGGAAATAGCAACCTTACAGAATTTAGGAAATTCCTAACGTTTGGTTAGCATTTTCCTAAATTTGTGCTAAATTTTGAGTTATCTCAAAATTTCTTCTAATATTTAAATTTTGTTTGAAAAATCGAAAACACCTTTATATTTTAACTTATAATTTTTTTTTATAAAACTCTTGTACACATGCGATTTTTGGTTAACACCAAAGTTTCTGATCGTAAATTACAAATTTTAACACTAAAAACTATTTATAATAACTATTATCTTGTAATATGTACAAAACATCATATTACATAGTATTTTACATGATTTCGCTAAATATATAGTAAAATACTTAAAAAAAAAAAAAACTTTAAAAGCGAACAGAATTTCTCTCTCTTTAACTATTAAAGTACGTCAAAAGTGACGGGATTTTAGGATAACATTTAATTTTTATAAGTATTTTTTAAAACAACGTTTGATTCATTTTAAGCAATAATTTTTTATATATAAATAAATTCAAACATTTATTAATAAAATTATATAATAAAACGCTGCAAGTAAATATAATTAAAAGGTTTTATTTCAAGTTTTTTTTAAAAGAAAAATACATAATATGTCCTTTGCACCTCTCGAACTCCTTTCTTGCTTCCTTCCTAGTTATGGGTGAGCACTTAGGGGATAGTTTTGGCGCGTTAAAGTTGTCTTATTATTATCACTTATTATAAACTTAAATACTTTATAAATAATAATTTCTTTTATAAAATTATATAAAATGATAAAATAATAAACATTACATTTTTAAGTAATACATTACTATGGTAAAATAATAATAATAAAAAAAACTAATTTAACACAAATTAAAAGCAACGTTTATTTTACTTCTGGGTAAATAGATAAAAGTGTCATCCCCATACTCTTAAACCACCATTTTCTTTAATCGAATGAAAACAACATTTAGGAAAATGCGAAAGTTGCGTTCCATATATATATATATATATATATATATATATATATATATATATATATATATATATATATATATATATAATATTATATATATATATATATATATATATAT
>JABUQX010076853.1:20000-34697 GCA_015478945.1 Trachelipus rathkii | reverse complement strand
AAGATTGTTGTTGTCTGCTGTGTCCAAGGTTTTGATCTTTAAATATCTTTTACCCGTAACTTTAAGAGGTCGGTTATTAATTAGGAAATTATAGGTCTCAATTGGGATGAAAAGGTCCCTGCCGATGTTTTAGTTTCCTGGTCTTCTCTATGTTCAGATTTAAATAAACTACATAATATTGAAAGAAAGGTGTGCTTTCTCACCTTCTCCCTCAAACTCTTTATTTGTGTTTTGTGATGCTTCTTCATCTTGTTATGGTTTTGTTATTTATAGTATAGGTCAAGGTTCTAATTTAATATCAAAGGCCAAGATGGCCCCCTTCAAATCTAGGGCTTTGCCTCTCTGAGTTGAAAGACCAGGTTTTATTTTTCAAGTAGATTTAAATCATTTTATCAGAATTTTCTAATGTTCAGTTCAAAAACATAAAGGTGTTTGTAGATGCTCAAATTGTTCTTTCATGGCTCCTATCTGGAAGAGCAAAAAATAAAAATATTTTTGTAATAATAGGCTCAAAGAAATTTATCAAATCAAAAATCAAGTTGAGCAAGAGCACAAAGTATCCATTTCTTATGCTTACATACTTCTGAAAACCCAGCGGATCTTATTACCAGAGGTGTTACAAACCTCTACTTTTCTTTCAAAATTGGCCATTATATTAAAGGGAACCTTCTTGGATTTTTTTAGATCAATCTCAATGGCCTATTAGTAAACTTAAATGTTGGTCTAGCCAATAAGGAAAAGACTTTACAATGTAACACATCTGTGGTTGTTTCTGAGTCTTTGTTACCATTTTACTCAAGTGTGCACAGGCTTTATAAAGTAACTTCTGCAAATATTCAAATTCACGAAGAGAGCAAAAGGCTGGATGAAGATTAGACTGGAAGTTCAACTTTATTATTGAAGATACGTGGCAGCATTGTTTTTTTTAAGGAGATATTATTTCTCCAAAAATCCTAAAAAGGATGAAATTCACTGCTGGTCAATCAACTTAACTTATTCATAGATGATAAAGGCCAATCCGATCCAAAGGGAGAATTGCTAAGACACTTTTATATAATGTGATGATGTGATAAATCCAATTCTTTTTTGGCAAGGATCATCATCTCACTAGATTAATCATAAGAGACTTCATCCAAGATACAACACTGGGTGTTCAAAACCACTATCACTTGACAACAATATCTATGGCTTTCTGATTACTGGTTACATAAAGAAATGTTTTGTCAGATCTGTATAGTATGCAAAAGTGATTTAATGAAGATCTTCAAATATCCAAAAATATCATCTTTCCTCACCATGAGATTAATTTTGTGCACTTTACATACTGGCGTGGACTTTACTGGGCATCTTGTTGTAAAGATTAATGATAAGGAATTTCAAAATGTATCTATTAATTCTCACCTGCCTTAATATATCAGAGCTATTCATGTTGATGTCCTTTCAGATATGTCCACTGAATCCTTTACTATTCCAACGTTTCACAAATATATGGCACACTATCCTATCAAAATGCAGATAATGCCAGAATTTCAAACATGGGAAATGATACTGTTAGAATCTTTGTCTTCAAATATGTTCTCTGAACATATGCGTATCGAACACATCAACATTACAAGATTCCAGTCTATTCCAGTTAAGGGATCAATGTGAGAATATTGTTGAACAGTTATGGATGAGTTCTGTAAAACTGGTAGGTGTAAAGCAACCTAACCTACTTTCTTTCAACTGTAATAAGTATTTGAAGACAATGCATTGTTATCAATTCAAGACCTTTAAACCTATAGGTCATCAGATAATGATTTTTGTTATTATTCAAATTCTTTTGCTTCTTTATGGCAATTCGCCAAACTCAAGATCAGAATGAAGTTTCCACCCATATGGAAAAACTTCCTCCTCACAATAAGACCTGCACAGCAACTCTGAACTGTTCAAGTGAATAGTTTGAGACTTTCATAATTATGGTATGAGCTCACCACAATTGAAACAGACCATTAGTAGAAATTTACCAGTCAGAGTGGACCAACAGAATTAAGGTTGAAGATATAGTTCTGATTCACACACCTAACAAACCTAGACCCTTCTGGCTTTTCAGGAAGTCATTGTTGGTGATGACGATAAGATCAGGAGGGTTATTAAAAGGGAGATGGACAAACCTGTCACTATTCTTTTTGTCATCTATCTACCCATTGGAGTTATCTAATACCCACTCTGTCTCCATGAGTAACTGATGTTAAATGCAGTGATCTCTCCAATTCAGATTGTCAAAACAATGAAAATACAGATCAAGTTGATCCTCAAATTCAAATTCAGTTATTCAAAGTAATATGATTACTGTTACTAGATGTAATAAAACTTTCAATTTCAGGTATAAATTCATCTCTAACTGACTTCAAGAATCAATTTCTAGCCACCTAGTCAAAATATATATCCCTGAGAGCAGGCTGCTGTTATGTCAAGAATCTTCAGAACGATCTGATTTGTAAAAACTGACAATGGTATGACACGAAATTCTTCAGTGAGATATAAAACTATTATATATCTTGTTAATATATATCTTCTTATTTTTGTTTGTTTTATGTCATTTTAGGATATAATGAATCATATATTTTCGCTATAGTCTTCTATTTTACTTATTTAGTAGTTTATTTTAGGATAAGATATAAAAAATCATAAGTATCAAATATTATTTAGTGGGAACTAGGTTTTTACTAAAACGCCAAGAATCAAGAACTTCAAATGCCAAAACATTATGGATCAATTTCAAATTCAACCATTCATGTTTGTGCCAGAAACAAGTAAATTAACTGCAAATGTAGTGTATAGAGGTAAATTTCTTCCTCTTTTCTCAAATATTTTTACTATCAATCTATCTTTATTCTCTTTACCTTCTACCAATCACCTTACTCCTAACTAGCATTCTTGGCAAGAGTTATAAACCCTGAGGTAGAGTTATCAAGGATCATTATCAGCACTATTCAAAGAACAATAAAATCTTTGTAAAACAACAAATTCAGGTAAGGCTAATGTAGATTCACAATTATACTTATATATCATTTTTTAAATCCTTATAAGGGGGCTGCGACCACCACTGACGAGTCCAAAGCAGCCCCCCGGAACGAAACGCAAATTCATCGCGACAACGCTCACAACATCATCTGCCTTCAGCTAATGAAGGTGGTCCTCTTCAACAGCGACTACCCCTTCAAATTGGTGACCACTGGAGTGACTAGTGCCACTGGAGTGGCACAACGAACACCAGCCAGTATCCTATCTTCTCTCAAAGTTGTTCGCCGTGGTAATACTGCTGTGAGTTTGTTTACCACAATTGTTCAACGCGGCATTACATCAATTCAAGTTTCTTCTGATGGTCGCTGCTCTGTTTGGTCATCCTGTAACGCCTGTACTGTGCTTCTCACTGCAGGTGTCAGATCAACCAATGCAGAGTACAGAGTGGTCGAAGCCTTCTCAGTGGTTTAATGTGTGCACACTTGGTTTTCATCTGACAGCGACCAACGTCCTGTCAGTGCAGAGCGGGAGCAGTCGCGTACGGTCACCGGGGAGCTCTGCAAGGTCAGTAGGGCTACAATCACCACTGACGAGTCCAGTTGCTCGGGGACGAAACGCCAATTATCGCGACAACGCTCACTCTCTTCAACATCATCTAGTCTTCAGCTAATGAAGGTGGTTCTCAAGACAGCTCATTTACCCCCTTCATAATATATATTATTTTTTAGTCATAATAAAAAATTACGACAAAAAAAAAATTCTACTCATCCAATCAACATCAAATTTTCAGAGCGTTTATAGTTGGTGAAGATGCACTTTTTTATTTACATAATTTGCTTTTTTTCTGTATACTAAAAAAAAAAAAGTTATTTATAAATATCCACTTTTTTTTTTTTTTTTTTTTTTTTTTTTTTTTTTTTTTTTTTTTTAGAATTTGTTCCATGTTCAGAGCAAAAATATTGCATATATGTAACAAAAATTATCTATATAAAAAATGTGTATCTCCCCCGACTACAAAAGCTCTCAAAATTTTATGTTCTTTGGATAACCAGGAAAAAATTATAGCAATTTTTCATTTTCCAAAATAATGATAATAATAAAAAAAAAAATTGGATACGGAATTGGATCATTGCTGGGATCTGATATCAAAAAATCAAAAAAGTGCTTCTGTCATTGTTTTAGTAATAGACCATTCTTCGCATATTTCAAGTTTGAAGACATTTTGACAAAATTTGTAGGGCGAAAACTCCAAACTTAGTGTATCAAAAGATGAAAATACAAAGCAAATCAATAGAGATGCAGAAAACACCTGAAATCGACGTTTCAAGGATCAGAAAAAGCTGCAGTTTACTTTAAATTTGGTCAAAATTGGCTGAAAATTAAGAAAATTATGATCGTTTCTGGTTTGGGGCTAAAACCGAAAAGCCACATAGCCAAAATCAAAATCAGATCTTGAAACAGAGAGAACGTTCTCAACTGTCATTCTTTGTAACCAAACTAAAAACTCGACTGAGTGATAATAGTGTAAACTGTCCATGGGCGTCGTCAGGGGGTGGCAGGTGGGCAGCTGCCCCCCGTAGAAGTGTTTACTCTCTTCTCAAAAGCAACACCACTCTTTCTTGCGATGCAGAGAGTTTTAGAGTACAGCCTACATCATATGGCTTCATTTCCTACGTACTAAATGGAACAAGCCATAATATATCAAAAGGAAAGTCAGTTTGTGTAATTTTTCTATACTCTTTTAACTTTTAGTTAAAATTGGTAGTATCGTTAATTCGCTATACTAGACCCAAGACCCGCCTACTTTTGTATAATATGTATATATATATATATATATATATATATATATATATTTATTTATAAAATATATATATATATATATATATATATATATATATATATATATATATATATATATATATATATATATATATATATATATATATATATATTGCAAGTTTTGTATTTTATTTCCACCAAATAAAAGTTCGGTCAGAGGGATCATAGGCTCTTTGATAATAAGACCTTTCAATAAATATAAAGATGTTCAGGCGGTTTATAAGGGACATACAAACACAGTATGGGGCATAAAACTGCTGTTGAAGCTGCGATTGTTCCTACAGGACGTGCCGGTAGACATCCAAATTAACCAACATTCTAAGAAAATCATAGAAGAAACTAAAAAAATATTATCCTCAATAATTTCATGTATGACATTTTCTGGTACGCCCGATTTACCGCTTGGGGTAAAGCATCATCGATGAGGGAGTACAAAGATTGTTCCGCACATTGAAGCCGGAGATTAGTCATTGAAACACCATATCACAAGTGGAACAAAATGCAACATACAAATCAGCTTAGATTCAGATTTCTCTTTATGGTACTACTATAAAGGAAAGCACGTTAATAAGGTAAAGCGTGCGTGCATAGCTTACTAGCAGATGAAACCGCTATTTTTGGAAAGGAACAATTATCCATATTGTTGCGCTATTTTCGACAAAGAGTCCGATGAAGTCAAAGAGGAATTTATTGGCTTTGTAGAACTGAAAGCGCTTGACGCAAAAACCATTGCGAAAGCCATTGACGAATTTGTCACGACCGGAGAACTGGATCTGGATGAAATTCGTGGGCTTGGGTTTCGATGGCTGTTCTACGATGTCTAGTAAAGAAGGAGGTGTCCAAGCAATATTGCGGAGAAAAAAAGTATTAAAAAAAGCCGTTGTCTACATTTTCACAAATCCAAATCTAGTAGTAAATGATTTGAACACAATACCAGAAATTCGCAATTGTGGGAACTATAAAGGACATTATTACGTTTTTTTCGCGAGCCGGTCTTGAATAGAAAATTAATGCCAAACAACTCAAGCCTATGCCAGACGAGATGGTCTGAACAACACAAGTGCATCAGAGTGTTTAAGGAGCACTTTGTACGAATGATGCAAACATTAGAAACCTTTTCCATTGAAGGAAATACCGCCACAAGAAAAAGCTCTTTTCAATTGCATTCAGCGGCATGTAAGTCTGGTCATTCATCATGGCTATGAAATTACTGGTGAAGTAATTTTGCGATGTTAGAGCTAGTTAAAATGCCTCGAATCTAAGACCTTGAACTTGACATTGTCAAAATCTTCGCAGCACATTCAACACATTGTGAAATGGTTAGGAATTAACCAGCATAAGAAAAAATCACCGATGAAGTGTTAAAAGAAGCTAATCAAATCGCCGAGCAACTGGGACTTGATCTGAATATACCACGGATTGTTGGTAGGCAGCAGCACCGCAGCAACCACCCAGCAACAAATCCCACGGAGTTCTGGAGAAGATCCTTAATAATTCCGTATCTGGATTCTATAACCTCTTCTATGGAATTACGGTTTTCTACTGAAAAAACACCTGCTTATGCATTGACATATCTACATCCTTTCCACTTGTTACTCATAACAATCGATATTAAAGAAAGACAGCTTCATTTTTATAGTTTTTTACCACTTAGAGGCATAGAAGAAGAGCTAGAACTTTGGTACAAAATTTGGAAGGACAAGAAACTGAGTAGTGAAGAACTAAAAGATCTTGTTATCTCCCAAGTCTTAAAGGAGACTGAACCTTTCTTTCCGTCGACGAAAAAGGCTTTGACTATGGAAGACGACAGGTTAAACGGGATAGTTATGATGAGTGTATACAGAAAATTTGTTTGACAATTATGATTATTTTATTCAAACAGTAGCTGATAAATTTGCCTTGAACCCAAGGAAATTAATTTTTTTAATAATAATCAATTTTGCACTGCTCTGTATTGTGAATTTCCATCATTGCATATTGTATTTGATATTCTATTGTTTTAATGAATTTTTTTTTTCAAAATATTAATCATTTAATTATCCATACAATACAAATGTTTCTAGTTTTGTCTTCTTTCTTATATATATATATATTATATTATATATATATATATATATATATGATATATATATATATATATATATATATATATATATATATATATATATATATATATATATATATATATATATATATATATATTATATATATATATATATATATAAAAGCCTCTTAGAGTGTGATCATTGTAGCATAATACGGAGTCACAGATGGTGAGTGAAATGAATCAAGGATCGAATATATGATATAAATGAGGGTATATACAGTATATATGGAGTATATATATATATATATATATATATATATATAAATAAAAATAAGGTTATTTAAGATGTATAGAGATGGATAGTTAGCAAAGGTTGTTTATATGTTTATATATCTATATATATATATATATATATATATATATATATATATATATATATATATGCCAAAATTATCAAAGCACCCGCATGATATCTCGAAAACTACGATAGGTAGAAGAAAACTAATAACATATTTGGAATCAGCGTATGAAATTTGAATGGAAAATGGAATTTTTTTTATAATTTTTTTATATCTCGAAAACTACGATAGGTACAAGAAAACTAATAACATATTTGGAATCAGCGTATGAAATTTGTATGGAAATGATTTTTTTTTAGGGAGTTCCAGCTGACGGTGGGACAGAGGGGGGACGAAGTCTTTCCCCGTCGTCCCCCGATTCGGCTGAGAGACCCCGACTCTTTGCATCTTTCCGGTTTACCCGGGGATATTCTTTTAGTTAAAAAAATAAATAAAAAATTAATAAAAAAAAAGTTTCAATAATCCATACATATCATACTCTGATTCCAAATATGTTATTAGTTTTCTTGTACCTATTGTAGTTTTCGAGATATCAAAAAAAAAAAATAATTTTCCATACAAATTTCATACGCTGATTCCAAATATGCTATTAGTTTTCTTGTACCTATCGTAGTTTTCGAGATATCATGTGGGTGCTTTGGTAAGTTTCACCATATATATATATATATATATATATATATATATATATATATATATATATATATATATATATATATATATATATATATATATATATATATATATATATATATATATATATATATATATATATATATATATATATAAAAACTGATATTGATTCAGCCCAATTAAAAAGTAATTAATAATGGGGTGATTAGTGAAAGTGATTGATGCGGCAATAGTTTATTAAAACAAGCGAAATTTTAGGCACGTCGATAATAATTAATTATAATGTAAATGATGGGAATAATATACTCGATATTTAATTGACAATGTTAATAATAGACACAATTATATGACGGCAAAGTAGACGGTTTTCTGGCCCTAAGAACCGACTCTAAAGCGACCTGCTTGTGCGGGTGCTAATCTTACAATCCCTTTCTCGGTTGATGCCTGAAAGGTGGCTCCCACAAGCTCTCATCGATCGTTACAGAATTCAAATCAACTCAGCTCTCATTGGCTGGTTTCAAATCTTTTACAGTATTTAATTTTAATAAGGCGGGCATTACGTGGCATTATGATGCCATGGCTTTTTCCATGTATACTTTAGAGATATGAAAGCTTCGATCCCGCACACATATGACTGGGAAGTATCTGCACATACATACCCCGTTCTCCCTCTTAATATACATAGAATAATGGAAATTTTACATCAAGTGGTGATTCCCGGTTGTGCTTATTAGAAGAGATTTCAAAATCAGGCAGAAGATAGCTTCAACCTGAGTTAATTGAAATATCTTCTTGTTAGGCAACCCTCAACCCTTTCCTAAATCTATTACAATCAAACAAAGGATAAGGGAAGGTAAGACAGATAGGAAACTACTTGAGGAGGATAAATTACATCTACTAAAATATTATTATTCAATTTGTACTCAATCTTTACACTTGTTAATTTTGATTTTTAATAACCTTTGACCTTATTATCTGCAAAAGAAAGATTAGTAAGATGTTATTTGCAAACGTTCTTTCTCTTTCTCTCACATTTTTATTATATATTTTTTTCTTATTCTCTATTTTTGATCTGACTCCACCAAATGGTAATATATTTTGATGTTTCTTGAATTCTCAGCTACTGGTTGACCGTTCTTCAAAATATAAATGGTGTTATATGTGAATCGAAGCACTTTATAAGGCCCCTTGTATTTAGGTTCCAGCTTTCCCAAATTATACTGTTTATTCTTTACTAAAATAAACTTTGCCTCCTTGAGATTTTTGGGTACAAATACCGCTCTATTCCTTAATGTGGTTTTAGGAGCCAAAGGCTTAGAAACAGTGCTGCTAATTTATTCAAATATGTATCATAACTCATAGGCTCCTTTGGCCTCTCTCCCTGGTATATTCACATTTTGCCCGAAGTGCACCTGAGATGTAATACCATTTTCCGTTAAAGGCGCCTGTCTCATAGCAAATAATGCGAACGGAAGGACGGATACCCAGTCATGTTGCCGGAACTCATCCTCAGCTTACATGCAAAGCAAGCTAGCAAGTAGAGTCCTATGCTGAATTTCGATCTTTCCGTTCGCCTGTGCACTTCCGCTTGTGGTACAGATGTGCCTGGCACCTATCATTTTACATACCTCTTCAAACAGGTGTGCTTTGAAACATCCCCCATTATCTGAGACAATTTTATCAGGTACCCCCGTAAATGGCAGTATCTCAAATAATAAGACCTTAACAACGCTTTCAGCGTTCATTTCCTTTAAAGGTATTGCAAAAAGATAACTACTGAACCGATCGATGAGTGTAAATAAATATTTATAGCCCTTACAAGGAGGTAACTTCACTATGTCAACGTGTAATACCTCAAACTTGTAGGAGATTTCGCAAAACTGGCCAAGTTCAGGACTAATGGTACCCGCGCTATTGCTTATAGGGCCCTCTTCACACGCCCCTACTATGTTTTTAACTCTTGCATACATTCTTTGAAAGACAAACTCTGCTTTCACTGCTATTTCTGCTCTTTTCACTCCTAGGTGTCCTTGCAAATGAAAGGTTTTTATGACGCCATCTATGCAAGGCTCGGGCAAAATCACTCTAGAATAACCTAAAGAAATTTCAACATAAACCTCAATAACTTCTTTCTTGAATCAAAATTTTTGTTTTATCATTCTTAACGCACTTTTATTTCCATCCTTAATCAAGGATTTTATCAAAGTATCTTCCATTTGTCTCAAGCTTATGTCTTTGTAATTTACTTTTTTCCTAAATCTATCTATAATTGCTTTATTACGTTTGTTGCATTCAGTGATCATATTTACTGTCTTTAATTCAATTGATTCATTTTCCTCTCTAATGTTATTATTATCATCTGTTTTCTCATTCCTTTTCTTCCACATATTCAATAAATTCCTTTATATTTCGACGCGTGCTTCGGTCTCGGGTTTAAAGGGCGACTTACCCATTTTACAACTTTCATTCATCTTGGAATGTGTAGTTTTATGGTCCGCGCGTGCGCTATCGTGGGAACTTTTTAAATGTCTGGTGGTTGGACCTTTTTCGAGCATTTTCCTACCTGCTTGGTGGTCACTTCGTTCGTGTGTTACTCGTATATTTGGGTAATTTATAATTACATATTCATTCAAAGGGTTACTTTTGATAGATATATGTTTGAAAATAACATTATACGAACTTAACAGGTTAAGTTGCATTACCTGTTTTGCGTTCTGATTCAGGAAATCATTTGTTTTATTTTATAATGTTATTAATTCCTTTATATGTGTGAAAATAGTGATTCGTCTACCTATTAACAAGTAGCCAAATCTGTTAAGCACTTTATTCAGGATTAATAGCTATAGTTTTTTACTGACTTCATCATACTTTTTCTCGGCAGAAGACTGGGTATCTGAATAGAATGCAAAGGGGCGGCTATCCTGATCGTGCCCATTATTACCCCCGCTAAAGAGTTGGAGGTAGCATTAATGAAAATCTTTATTGGAGTAGATGATCCGGGATACGCCTGCGTGCACGCGTTCTTCATTGAGTTCTGAATGGCGTTAAAAGCTCTTTCTGACTTATCATTCCAAATTATTCTTTTCCGTGAGTACGGCTTTCCTTTTAAGTATTCTGTTAAAGGATTCATTAAATCCGCTAGGCACGGAAGCATTAGCCTGTAAAAGGATAATTTTCCAATTAAACCTTGCATCTTTTATATTTTGAGGCCTTTTACACGTCATAATGTCTCCAACCTTCTCTGGATTCGGCTTGACTCCTTCGGCATTAATGACGAAGCCTAGATATTGTAATTCTGAAACTCCAAACTTACTCTTTTTATCATTAACGCTGATATATAAATAATTTAGTCTCTTCAAGACTGTTTCAACCAGCTCTTCATGCTCTTCAGCTGTCTCGGAGAACAATAATATGTCGTCAGTATAAATGTGGCAATTATTAAGGTCTGACAGCAATATACTTACGAGCCTCTGGAAAGCTTACGGGGAAGAAACGAATACCATCGGAAGGCAGGTGTATGTAAAGGTGCTCAGATTGCTTATAATCGTAAAATATTTCTGACTATCAGGATGCAAGGGGACGTTGTAGAAACCTTGGGTTAGGTCTATTTTGCTATAGTATCTACTGCCTTTTAAGGCAAATATGGTATCGTAAATATTTGGTAGGCCAAAGATATCGACCTCAGTTCTTTTATTCAACTGTCTAAAATCTGTGATTAATCTTACTCGGCCGTCTTCTTTTTGCAACACAGAGAATGGTGCAGACCATGTTGCATTGGTGCGTTTTAATACATCCCCAGCCACTAATTGATTTAATTCCGTTTTCTCGGCATCATACAGTTTGTGTGGAATTTTTCTGCCAGGTAGTCTTATTGGTGAGCCGCGGATGGTCGGTTTATATGGGTAAGCGCGCTCAAATCTCTAAATACCCTTTCTTGTATATCCCCCTTTTTCTCCTTCACCCCCATTTCTGCCTCTATTTCTACTCCCACTTTTTATTCCCTCTTTCTTGTATCCCCATATTTATCAAATATTTCCTTCCATCTCCTCTGTTGTTTTATTTTGATATACAAATTCTCTTTTAAATATGGATTTAAAAATAAATTTTTATATTTATATAAAATGTCATTTATAGGAAAAAGTGGGCTAAAAGGAAAAGGAAGAGGAGTTTCAGGGGAAGCATGCAAAAGATCATGAGAAAGTGCATTTACCTTTATTGTTTTTACGAGGTGATCTGGCCTTAAAACTATTGTATGATTTGTAATTGGATCTATTAATAAATCTTTTTCAAAGTTAATACCAAATCCAAATTTTTTTAGAAAAGTAATTACTATTATATTTAGCTTTACATCGGCTACATAAAATTTGTGTGTATAAATTTTATTCAAACCTATATCTAATTTCCACATTAATAAAATCATAAACATTTATTTTTGAATCATTGGCCGCTAAAATGTGACCAATAGGCCACTTTTGCCTATGAATAGGGTTAGCCTGGATCAAGTTCAGTTCGGAGCCACAATCGATTGTATATACTTTATTATCTATTATATTTAAGACCTTATAAAGCTTAGAGCCAAATATATCACCTTCAGAGAATGGGGTAGCCGCCGTTCTTTCTTGAACGGCAAAGACATATGCTCCGCCCAAATTAGAGTTTAAACAAGCTCCTACCGCCTCTCCGAAAGCTTCGCTTTCTGAGCTCTCCGTTTCAATACACAGATCACACTCGTACTTATTAAAATTTTAAATAATTATCAAAAAACATATAACCATCATGCGTATTATAATTAGAAATATTCAAAACATGACTACTATCATCCCTCTCATTTTTATTTTTTAATACATTGGCTATGGCAATTTTATCTTTTTGTATTTCATTTTCAATTTCACTTTCGTTTATTTGACAATTACTATAATTTTTATTATAGTTATTTATACATGCATTTTCATCAGAATCTCTCTTTATATTTAAGTCATTATGATTCTCATTATTAATACTGATCTCTCTATTGTTATTGTGATTTAAATTTACTTTATTATTATTATTATTATTATTATTATTATTATTATTATTATTATTATTATTATTATTATTATTATTATTATTATTATTATTATTATTATTATTATTATTATTATTATTATTTTTTTTTTTTGTTTCAATAGTGCCATAGTACTTTTTATCGTTAAAGTTGATCACTTGAATATTATTATTGAAAGATACGGTTTTACCTTTAGTTATCAATGCGACGTGGTCATCAAGTTGGTGTGATGACCTGTTTGTTAGTTTCCATTGCTTGTGGCGTTTGTATGGTGGGGGTTTGCAGTTGCCCCCCCCCCCTTCGAGTGGGTATAATAGAGTATAGAGTGGTCATTCCGATGACTCACATTTATAGGCCCTATGGAGATGCTTTCTATGGTATAAACATAACTCGTTGGAGGCATCATTTGGAAGTGAGGCAGCATTTTCAAATCTCCTTCATGCCTGACTCCGCCCCTCCTTGAATTCTGATGCCTATCTTCTGGTGGTGGCTTTTGAGCCAACTGACTGTGGGACTCAGCCACTGCTTCGGCGGTGCTTAATATGGCTTGTAGCTGAGTCAAGATCTTCATCTGCGTTTCATCTGCTTCATCTGTTGTATTTTTACGTTCATGTGAGCGTTGTCGTGAGCGTGGATTTTGGTTTGGATACACTTCTTGCGTCAGTTGATTCACATTGCCCCAATATGGAGGTTCCCTCCCATAGTGGGGCATAGGCTGATAGTTTTTGTGGATGAAGTTCTTAAAGAAATCATCAGCTACAAGAACCAGCTTGTTGATATCATTATCTTGAGCTAATGTATAGAGACTCATTTGCACTTGCGTTGGAAGTTCATTAAGAAAGAGTTCTTGTGCAAATTTAGGATTGTTTTCTACAAGTAAATCAAAATTCTTTCGACCCAGCACGTCTTTAACTCGGATGAGATAATGACTCGGAAGTTCGTTTTTCTCCATTCCCTTTTTGAAAACGTCGCGGACGCGTTGCCTCAAGGATGGGAGGTAGATCTCTTCTATCCGATTCATTAATTGTTCATAAGCATTTTCTCGTAATGGAAATTATAGAGTCGACACAAGACTGTTGGGCAGGATAGATGCTAAAAGCCTAACCTTCTCTGCTCCCTCATTAATCCCAATGAGCTTGAATACAGCATTGGTCGCTGATAACCAACTCACGATGTCATACGGGTCCAAGTCGGGAAGTTGATTCAAGGACAAAGAGCTTGTTTTGATTTTTCGCGCCCTTGAGTAGGCGTGTCTCCACTGGTGGGTAGATGACCTTGTTAGGCGTGTTTGGGGTGTACCGTCACGAACACTTTCCGAACTTGAAGATGACTCTTCCACCAACGAGGGGGATGGTGACTTGGGAGGCGAAGGTGACTTGTGAGGCGAGAGAAACTTCCTCGATTGTTTGCCCCTTAGTGAGGGTTGTTTGCCTCTCCCCACCATGTCTTTCTATTCGCCACCATGATTGTTTCCTTGAACAAAGAATGTCTGTTCAATAAATGTTTTAGGTGAGTGGTACAAAACCGTTACAGAGGGAATTTTTCTTCCGTTCTCTTCCTCTTTCGTTTTTTGGTCTTTTTTTCGTTGACTTTTTTTTCTATTCTAATTATACAACTTTTTTATTTATATACAAGTTGTTATCCTTTTTTTTATGTTAATAAAAAATGTTTCTTGACTTTCTTCACGCAGATATTAAAATTAATGTTTAATAGTCACTATATTTCACTTATTTAAATTTTTAATAGCGCACTCACAGTTAATGGGATCACTA
>JABUQX010076853.1:0-12500 GCA_015478945.1 Trachelipus rathkii | reverse complement strand
GTCAATTCGCAGGACCTTGGCGCTTTCGTAACGAAAGGTTTCTTCAATTGGAAAATTTACTCGACATGCTTCGTTAAAATACCACATGGATTGTGTTGCTGATGTTGAGAGTTTTTGAGCAAGCGTGGGAAAGGCCTGAACTGCTAATTCAAAACAAAATAATTAAGGAAAGGCAGCAATAAGTATTGGAGAACAAAAAACGGCTTGTTCCAATAATTGATACAGTTTTACTGTGGTCGGCAAGAATTGGTTCTTCGTGCCAATCGAGATTCTGGTAAAATATCTATGTCATAAGACGAACCCATGAGTAACGAAGGAAACTTTCGGGCAATACTACGGTATAGAGCAAAAGGTGAAGTCAACCTGCAGACTTCTTTAGAGGGAGAGGGTTATAAATATCTTAGTCCACAAATTCAAAATTCCATAATAGAAACCTGCAATGCTATTTTGTTGAGGCAAGTTGTTGACACTGTTAACAAGACTGAATGTTTTGCAGCTCCGTAGATGAGACTTCGGGTATCTCCGGCGTTGAACAAGTTTCCATTTGTGCTAGATATGTTAATACTGCTGCCTGTTGAGCTTTACGGAAAAACCTCTAAATTATGTTCCTACATGTGATTTAACAGGCACAGGACTGGCTGATCTAATTTTTAGATTGTTAGTTTTAGATTGTTAGTTATTGATACAGCGTATCTTCGGGGTCAAGGACATGATGGAGCTGCAGCGATGTCAGGTACCTTCAACGGAGTACAAGCACACGTTTCTAGGATTCATCCACTTGTTGTTTACATTCGTTCACTGAATTTAGTTGTGTCCAAGTCTTGTAAAGTTGTAGGAATTTGATGTTGCATTGAAGTCATTGCAAAAGCACATGATTTTTTTTAGTTCAAAAAGAAAAGACATTTTGTGTAAAAAAAAAAATTGAAAATTTAGAATTTTCATCGAAAGTTAAACTTTGAAAAGACACTGTGCCACAAGTTGGATTGAAAGAGACCATTCTGTGAGTGATTTCTTTAAACTTTTAATGCCTTTATTACTCTTTAGATGTAATTGAAAACTGGAGAGGCACAGATGCTTCTCGAGATGCAGCACTGCTAAAAAGTGCTATATTCCATCCACAGTGTTTGATTTCTTACTTGTCTTACGTGAAGTAATCGGAGTTGGACTACCACTTAGTAAACACTTACAAACAATAAACCGCTATCTTAAATCTTCTTTAAATATGGCTACTGCTACACAGAGAACTACAAGGTCTGCTCAATGATGCTAACAATCACTATCGCAAGATCTTTCAGAAGGTAAAACTCTATGCGAAAAACTTGAGTTGCTATGAATATTCCAAGAATAATAAGCAAGCAAAAATTTCGTTCAAATCAATCCATTCTTGAGTCTGAAGATTACTATCGTGTCACTATTTATATTCCCTTCGTTGAACTTTTATTAGTCATTCCGATTTGGAACATAGATTTACGAAACACTGATTATAGTCATAACAGGATTTATAGTACCTATTTCCAATCATCAAATTCCTCTTTGCACATTTTCAATGAAGAGGAAAGTGGATTTTGAGCAGCTTCTCTAGAAGTGTAGTTTTTAGATCTCGACCAATTCTCACCTCTGTCGAAAAGGTTTAATGCAGAGTTTTCAATTATTTATGGAATGCAAAATACCAAAAATGTGCCATATAAGACTGCAATGTGGATGCCCTATCTCACACTGCAATAAGTTACCATGGTTCCCCAAACATAATTCCAAGTTGCTGCAAATCCTTGCAACATTTACCTGTATCAACGTGCAACACTCACAGAGAGAACCTTTCTTCCACCACTTAAGAAGAATTAACTCTACTTAGGATATGCAACATCCACACAAACCAGGGCGAATGGTTTCTTGCTTGCCTATCGATTCATACCGACTGACTCACGTCAAGTAAAGAAATAAATTGACAAAGTTGGGGGGGGGGGGTAATAAAAAGAAAACTTTTAATTTTCGTTTGTAAGTAAAGCGACAATCTGGATAGTTTGTCGACTTTTTATTACCTTATTGTAGTAAATTACTAATATAGTTATATATATATATATATATAGTATTTATATTGAAAATATTAACAACATTTATATTAAAATGCTTTGCATTTAAATTAATAACGTATATATATATATATATATATATATATATATATGTATACTTATATATATATATTTATATATATATATACTATATACTCTTATATATACGATATTATATATATTATATATAAATACTAATATTATATAATAAACTTATATAATAAAATATATATTAGTATATATACATATATTATATATACATATTTGTTATAATAACTATATATATATACTATATAATATAGATATAATAGTATATATACTATATATATATATTATAGATATATAATATTATTATATATATATATGATATTTTTTTGAAATCATTTCTTTGGACTATTTGATTATTATTACTTTAAATACAAAAAATAAAATTAAAAAGAAGAAATTAATACTTAAGAAGAGGTGGAGCTGCGCTTTCCCAAGCTCTATCGTCAAGATCATATGTAAGTAATTTTCCACAATTCTCTTCCCACTATGTGTAGAAAGGCCGGAAACCCCTATCATCATTTATCCTTTCCTCACGAATGTTGGTCTGATATTTTCGTTTTCAAATATCTAACAGTAATAACCCAGTGATTGTTATGTCGGTAATGATTTCCATGTTTGTGTTACATACATAATAATAATAATGATTATAACAATAGCATTGCATACTTATAATATAGCAATCACAGGAATTAAAATATGATAATAATAATATTATAATAATGTTAATGATAATTTTCAATTATGGTGAATTAGTAGGTTAAATAACTATATCTATATAGTGAATAGTATATAAAAACATTGTAATTGAGTAATACAGTGATTTGTGGTTGATAATTGATAATATACAGTGCTTTTTTATAATGTTAATTCCTATTTCTTTCTACTTCAGTGAATACTTGCACTTTAAATTCATATATTTCTCACTTTTTATGATTCACTTACCTTTAGGAAACAGATGCTCCAGCATGTTGTTCCTATTAATAGATTACATTAATTCAGATTTTTAAAATTACAGTAAATGCAATTGTTGATGTGTTTAATAAAAGTGTTTTAACATTGTTCATATATTAAATATTATGATGATAATAATAGTATTGTAAGTTTTAATATACTATATGTATATGTATATATATATTATCTTTGTTATAGATTCCATATTCTATTCTACTATCATAACGTGCGATCCCGATAGCTCATTGTTAGAGCACTCGCCAACTACCAAGCGCGAGGGTCCCCGGTTCGCAACTGGTCGGGTGGGCAAGAGTGCAATTTTAAACGAGCCTTGCGACTTGCTCGTCCTGCTACGGCACTTTTAAAAGCATAGTTAAAATATGTCACATGAAGTTGACCTTAACATAGGTGCCTGTGCTGTAAAAACAAGAAAAAAATAATTTGCCTTAAATTTACACAGGCATATAATTTATACTTTACAATATATTATATTATATAATTTTATATATTATATTATATATAATAGTATATATACTATATTTCAGAATAACAGAATATACTGATATATAAAAATATATATTTATTTATGATATATAGTCAAATATATATATATATTCTATAGATATATATACGAGAATATATAAAACTATATCATCATATTTTACACATATTATATAAAATCTATAATATAATACTATAATATATATACAATATAATATATTATATAACTAGAATTATATAACGTATATAATATATATATACTATTAGATATATATCATAATACTATGAATGATATAATATATAGTAGGTATACTATAATATACGCTATATTATATATATCTATATTCATATATACGTATATATTTTAATCTAATATATATATAGAGAAGTATTATATATATATATTATATATTATATTATAATATTAGTTATAAGTCTATAAGTATATATATATAATATATATGATATAAATTTAATATATAATAATATACGCTTTAAATATATATATATATTATATTACTATATATATAATAATTTATATATATTTATATATATAATCGATTTATTATGATAGAGATGTTATACTATAGCTACTTATATATATATTATTAATATATATATATTAAATCTTATATATATATATAGAGTGGTGAATAATAGTTATAGTGTAGTACATATATATATATTATACTAAATAAAAACTTACATTGGAAAATGTATGATCTAATAAGTAGGAAACAGAAGTAGAGTATAATAATATAAGGAAGCAAGAAGGGCGCTGCAAATATATAATGTAAAGATATGTTTTTGGATCAGTTGTTATATAATTATATGTATATTTGGCGTAAGTATATATATTACGGGAACTAGCATTCTCCAAGATCGGCCCTACAGCGAATATCGTAGTTTGTGCCCACTGTATATATATATACTTATATATAACATCTATATAATATATTATATAATATACTATATTATATATAATAGTCATAGATATATATATATATCTTACTTATATATATATATTCTATATACTATACTATATATGAGTATATTATATAGAGTAACTACTTTTATATATAGTATCCTGTGTTTATATATATTTATTATAAGGTTATAGCTGACTTGGGTACAGTCCCGTTATGGTTGGAGGAAAGCCTCAGGAATAGTTCACCTTATATATAGCGTCTTAAGGGAGTAAGTGGGATATTAGAAATAGAAATTTATAGGATGGAAGATTCTATTGGTGTTATGTAGGGAAGAACTCTTGATAGCTGGTTATTATGGGTACACGAAAGAGTGTCCTCGAGTCGAGTCTGAACGGGACACATTGGTGAAGAACAAGGGTGCGTTTAGAGTGGTTGAGGATGTTGTGTGCGATTAATAATCTTTACATTTAGAACTCAATATGATTGGAAAAAGTGAGGAGCAAAGGAGAAATACAATTGTATTTAGGTTCTTAATAGATTGCCAACAGGTCGCGTATGATAGGGATTAAAACAGAAGTTTTCTTGTTGGCAGGTGTTAGTGATGTGATGTTGGTGGTTGGGTTCTGGAATGGAATCCAAAAGGTAATGTATCGACCGATAGTGAAGCGTGTGTAAGTATTAATAGAGATGCTAGAGGGGACGATGGTGTGAGTAGCGTCTTAATCATTAATTTTTGCGTTATTCAAATACTATGTATATTGGATCATAGCGGTAGTGAAAAGGAATTAGAGGTGGGCGGAGTCGTGAGCAAGGCTATGGCTAAAGGAAAGGGTGTTAGAAGTGGAGAATGTAAGACGTGCGGCTCGTGGTTCTTGGTTTACCTGGCGGCGAAGACGATTCGTCGGTTGAGATCCCTGAGAGGACGAGTTGAGAGAATAAGGATTTTATAGAGGTGGATTTTGCAGTCGGTAATCCTGGTCAGGGTGTGTTAAAAGAGGGGTTTGAAGTAGTTGGTAGATAAAGTAAGGTTTGGTTGTGAGCTGAGGATGTACTAGTTCCTCCGCTTGGAAGTTATGTTGGATGATGTGAACAAACTGAATCATTAACAGTCCTAAGCGTATTAAATATTTAAGATATAGTTGGATTGAAAAACGGGAACGGATCGATGCGCGGAGGCGTAGCAGTAAATAATTGTGAATGTAGGGAAAGTTGGCTCGCGGTGCCAATTAAAATCTCTTGCTGTGAATTGTCGAAGGAATAAGTGTCTTGCCTATGTTCGCTGCATAGTAATCTTACCATTGGAGATATGTTGCCTTATCTGATTGTTAGTGACTATAGTAGGGAACACGTATAGTCTGGAATACAGACGGTATAGGATCGTAAATGTCTCAATGGAAATCCGTGGTTCAGAATGAGTGCCCCATAATCCTTTAAGGGGACGTGTTGTGTGTGAGGAAGAATTGATAAATTGAGGGATGACCGCCTATTAGCGAGAGTTGTGTTACTTTAAATTGATGAAGTAAAATGAGAAAAAAAATGAAAGTACATGAGATGTGCGATGTTGCGTCATTTGAAGGTTGCGAGATTGATAATCCATTAGCGTTGGTTAAGCCCCACCGTTAATTAAATTAAAAGTATAAAGTATATACCGTATACTATATGATACCCATAATTATATAGTACTTCTATATATATATATTATATATATAAATACTCAATATAATTAATATATATATATATATATAATATATATACTATTATTTATACATGCTATATATATATATATTATATTATAGTACATAGTATATTATAGTATATTAGTGCTGTCGAGGGCTGGGAATCGACCGGGCTGGGAGACCCTGAAGAAAACCAAATGGATTGAAAATCCAGTTTAGCTAAAGGAGACTCGCACTCAGCCTGAAGAAGAGTTGTCGTACCTGTGTTGAGGTTGCAGAGAGCCGAGAAGAAGTGCCGTAATAGTAGTGCGAATGCATGGTTTTGTGAGGGGCGTGATGATTTGTTTCCCACGCAGGGTCTAGGGGATGAAACCCCTACATTGATAGAGAGATTGCCATATTCAGGGTCCTGTCGCTCCCCTAGTTCCCTCGGTTGCATGCTAAGCCCACCTTACTCGTAGAGTCTTGGGGAAGGAGGAGTGATGATATATATACTATATGCATATAATAATACTTACTATATTGATACTCTTTATATTATATAGTATATATATTATATATATATATATATATATTTATACTTATATTCTGAATTACGTGTATTATATAGTTAGTAAAAAATTTTAAATTATATCTATATTTATAGTAATATACTTATTATATAATATATATATATATTATATATAATTTAACTCTTTGGGTGTTTTTCAATGCAAATTTGATTGCAGGGTATTGCATTTGTCTTGTACAATTTAGTATTTATATCATTTTTTATATACTATATATATACTATAATATAGGTTATATATATATATATAATATATATACTACTATATTATTATATATACTTATATTATATATATATATATATATATAGATATATAGTATAATCGTCTCAGTGCGTAATATTTGAGTCTGTACGTTTTTGTAAGGGGCCTGACTTCCATACCCTCATGTGCACTTTTATAAATGTCCCGTTAAAGTAATGACATGCTGTTTCGAGACATTTTTAAACTTCTTAAAAGCATTTTAAAATTAACAGAATATTTTGAGCAACAGTCTCATGAATTTGGATGTGACTAGATGCGAGGTCCTCACCTTGGAGAACCGGCATTGAGTCGGGATTCTGTTGAGAACCTCGGTGAAGAGAGGTAGAAGAGGTACAGAGTGTCATTTATAATAAATCTGTAATTGTGTATTCCCTAAATTAAATAATTCATAGTGGTTTATTAAATTGATTAATTACCATAATTGCTCAATTGGCAAAGAACTATTAAATATTCCATTCAATTTACTTGAAAAATAAACAATAGAAAAAATCCCACTTTCATTGATCCACAGTAATCTTAATCTTGCATGAGTACCTTTGCAATAATTTTGGTGGCCCCGGAGAGACATTAATTGGAGTTTTGCGTAATCATAATTAATTACAGAGTGGGATAATTAACTGTGCTAGTGCTTTTCCGTATAAACATAAAAGTGGAAAGTGCTTGTGTAATAAGCGACTCTTATTTCCTGTGCAAGAAATTTTTTTGATATAACGTGAAGAAAGTTTGAACTCTTAAAACCTTATTTGAAAAAAAAGTTGTTATATCAAACAAGTGCAGCTAAGGGAAAATAAAATCTAAAACCTCTTTTGAAGCCAACTTCTTTAAACCAAAATTTAAAATACAAACAAACCTTCCTTGTTCTATCAGAAAGAATAGGTGGAACGAAGAAGACTTCCCACGCTTGAAAACAGGAAAGGGCAAAGCTGTATCCCCCAAAACAAGGCAGGGAAGAAAGTTCATCTCCCCACAAAAATCACTCACCATCTGGGAGTGAAATCTCAATCTCAAGCTCTGAGAACGAACATTTGTGTACATCAAAGGAGGGCACCTTCGAGTCGCCCACGCACACAAGGCGTCGCAATCAAGGGAAGCCACGTCATAATAAGGCAAGTTCCTTAACCCCTAACCAACTCCCCCCGTTTGATGCCTATGAGGTAGTGTCCTGGTTGAGTGCTACCAATATTGTGTTTAAACTATATGGGATCCATGATGTGAGTGACAGAGTACGCCTGCTAGCCTCCATCTTACCAAACAACATTGTTTCCACGATTCAGTTACCGCTCGAAGCTGACTCCTACCAGAAACTCTTAGATACAATAGAAGAAACATCATGCCAGCGCTTCGTCAACGGGTGCGCGATGTCTTTAAAAAAACGCATGCAGAGAAATGAGCTACAAAGTCAATACATCAACCGTGTGAAAGAAGAGTATACTAAGGTCTTTAAATGTCCCAAAGGTTATAATCCAATGGATTTGGTCCTCAAGCCTTAGTTTTGGGCGAGATGCTCTAACGAGTGCGAGAGTGAGACGGAAATTTGCACGCTGGATACATGCTCACGCTTCTGCGCTATCCGAACCAACTCCGACCGAATGACATTCTTCTTTCAATAAATAACTAAATCCAAAATATTGTTGTTCTATTTATTTTACTTAACTTTTATAAACCTATCCTCATCAAAAAAATCTCTCCCACCGTAAAGCTGTAAATAAGATCTTTAAGTTTGTGTTTGTGAAAGAGAGAGAGTCGCTCGTTGGCCAGCTCTTTGTGTGTGTATCTTATCCTGTTGAATTGATCCTAATTTCCACTCTCTTTCAATGCGTCCACTCTCGATCGCAGTCGGCTCATATATGTGCGTGATGTATTTAAAAAGGGGATGCAGAGAAATGAGTTACCAAGTCAATATATAAACCGTGTAAAGGACGTATTAGGCCATAAAAATTTTGAACTCCTCGTAGAAAACAATCCAAAATTTGCTCAAGAGCTGTTCATGAATGAATTACCTACTTCTGTACAAATGAGTTTGTACGTATTTACCCAAGGTAAAGACATACCTAAGCTCGTCCGCGTAGCCGACGGCTTATTTAAAAACTTTGACTACAAAAATATTGATCATCTGCCACTCCAACCGAGGGAGGAACCCTATTTGGGTGATATCAACCACTTGGGATGTGACGAAAACTACCCATCTCAGCCATCGAAGAAACGGTCACACTCACATGAGCGAGAAGAAAAAGCTGAGCAAGCCTTGGAGACTATAAAAAAAATTCTGGTTCAGATGAAAGAAATAATGAAAATAGCCAAAAACGTTGCAAGCGCCATGTGCCAAGTCGCTCCAGAACTACGGCTAAACAACAAGAGAACCGCCGTCCAAGAAGAGGGAGTAATGAGGCCCGAAAAAGGAGATATGACAACGCCTCGCCTAACAGTCCGTCTACCGAACTCTGTTACTACCATGGCAGGTACCTACACCAAGCCTATTCCTGTGAGTCGGAAGAATGTCCCATGTACTCACTTCTATACCCTTCTCGGAGGGTAACTACCGCCTCCAACACCACTTCAAATGGGGACAGGGAAACGGACAGTGAAACCGTCCTTCTTTCATGAAATCAGGAAACGGGCTGTTGCATATATTATAAATATGTTTAAAAATAAATCAGCATCTTTTTATAACATCATAGAAATTATGGATACTAATACTAAAAATAAAATATTAATTAAAAATGATAATGAGAAAAATTTAACTATTAATAATGATAAAGTTGAAGTTAACAAAATTTCAAATAATAATAGAGTAATTTCAAATGTTAATAATAATAAAGATGTCGGTCGCGTGGATTCAAATAAATTATTTCTAAAATGCATGAGGATTGTGTTTATTTTGACAAAGTAATAGAAAAGGGCAACAAAGACTCAACAAATACGGTGGTGGAGTGTCCAAAGAATATTATAAACGAGTTGTCATCTTTCGCTTTTCTGAACTCAAAAATTAGGCCACGCTCATGCGCAGTGGCTGGCAAAGTTAATGAAAAGATCGGCAACAGTGACGTTTCCAATAATCTCGACACGAAGCCTAATGAAGTATTTGATTGCATAAGTAAGGAAGAGTTTTTAATTGACTGTGGTAGTGAAGTCGACCTCTGCATTGCAGATGCAACAGAGAAACGTAAAACCCCCATAGGGTATATCATAGTCGCTCATGATTCCAAAATAGAAGTATGTAGTATTAAGGAGATGCATATTGACATTGGGTTAAAAAATTGTTTATTTGAAGAGTTTATGTTGTCAATTTAAAATTAAATGATTAAATGTATTAGGGCTACCATTTTTGAAAAAATTTGGCTTGGGTATAAATTTCAAATTAAGTATATTAATCGATCCCGTGACCAGTAATTCTGTACAATTAAATAACGATCATGGTTTAGAATTAAAATCTTCTCACTTGCATGGTATCTCTAAGGTAATTCTCTCTCCAACTGTAAATTATCCTCTCTTTCCTACTAGTCCACATTTTATTTTAAATGATATTATATATAAATATCGAGACTTATTTCTCATTCCATACGAAACTAAAAATCATAATATTGAGGAAAAACAAAAAGGAAGGTGGGAAGAGATTTTTGAAACCTATGGAAAGAGCGTGGAGGGAGAAAGCGCTCATAAAAAACACATGTAGAATAAAAGTGACTAAGTAAACAAGCCCACATTGTCCCAGAAATGATTCTTCGAGAGCTTGCCTCTACCTTCCACTATAAAGTAAAAATTCGGGGGAGGCAATCAAGATGAGGCTGAGGAGAATCCCCCAAAAACTATATGCCCGCACGAAGGCGGAATTAGATCAATTAGTGGCAACGAAAATCTTGAAACGAAAGAACTCAGCTTGGTCTTTTCCTATATCGGTATTTGAATTGGACAACAACAAGATACTTTTAATTACAGATTTCAGGGAATTAAATCGAAGTGCGGAAGTCGATGTATATGGATTGCCTAATATCCACGATGCATTATTTTCATTAAAGAATTGTCGTTATTTCACAAAACTAGATTTAACACAGACTTTTTATACAATTCCCCTTCATAAGGAAAGCCAAAAATATTTCTCATTTACCAGTAATTTGGGCACAGTTACCTATACGCATTTACCTATGGGTTATTTAAACTCACCTTCCGCATTCCAGAGGCTGGTAAATATTGTGTTTTCCGACACAGAAAACTGCCACAAATATATAGACGATATCTTATTATTTTCGGAAACCAAAGAAGAGCATATCAAATTGGTAGAAAAAGTCTTAGAAAGACACTAATTCTTCCACATAAGTTTAAACCCCGCAAAATGTAAGATGAGGGTGGGAGAATTGTGTTATCTTGACTTTCTCATATATAAGGATGGCGTGAGGCCTAACCCAGAAAAAGTTGATGAAATATTAAAAAGCTAGAGGCCTAAAACAATAAAGGAATTGAGAAGGTTTATTGGACGAATAAGCTTTTATCACTCGTCGCTGCCTTGCCTCCCAAGTACAATGGAACCGTTAAATTCTTTTTTAAAGGAAAAACCTTAATACCGTAGGCGAGTTCTGTGGAATGCGCGTTCGGAGAAAGCCTTCCAAAATGTCAAAAACGCCGTCTTAATTGCTTGCACTTTGGCGTATCTTTGTCCTAAAATAAACATCAAAATAGTGATGTACGAGTCGACTGAAGTAGTAGCGGGAGTGATCATGGGGGATATCGAAGAAAGTCCCCCTATGCTTTTTATAGCTCGTATTGAATCCGACCGAAAAGAAATACGATCAAGTGAATAAACAACTCCTTTGTCTTGCGAAGTTATTTAAACTCTATGGATATCGTTTAGTAGGGAGAAAGATTTCAAGTTCCACGCCGTCACGGGCTTCATTACCAAAATATAATAAAGTTAACGATAGTTGTAATCAAAATTCCCGAGAGGTGAGACAACTGAATTTACTAAGCACTTATCATATCTCCTGGAAATTAATTACGAAAAAAGAAAATGCTTTATTAGCCTATTTGGTGCAAAATAAAATAATAGATGAAAATTTGCAAGAAGATGCGGACGAAACAATTGTTACAGATTTTAGAACAAGGGAAAAGGCGGAGCCAGCCACCTCCTCAACCAATTACGAAGCTTCTAACACAAGGAAAAGTGACGCAGATCACGCCTCAGCGTCAGCCAATCACGAACTTCAAAGAAAAGTAGCAACAAATCAAGGGAAACCTGAAATGACTCCACGTGGAGTTCTTAGAATGAATGATAAAGGCTTCAGCATAGAGGCACGCGCCTCTTTAGAGAATGAAATGTTGAAACAAGCAAAACAAAGGGTGATACCACCTGTACAGATGAGAATCAGTTTTCTGAAAATAAGCACCTAAATCTAATAATGAAATGTACCGAGGGTAGTTAAATTATAATAAAAAAACTCAAAAGGAAAATCCATTATAATGTAAATAGCGAAAGACAAAAAGAAGATAATTGCATAAAGAATT
>JABUQX010076851.1:12500-20000 GCA_015478945.1 Trachelipus rathkii | reverse complement strand
ATTTTCAAGAGATTTATAACTTTGTACATATACTCTATTATTAAGGATATCGCCATTACACATAACTTCTACGGACCTAATCACCCCATTGTAATTTGGGAGCAACATTTTTATCCAATTTTGTGGCCCATTATGCTATAGAAAGTCCATCTTATATCATAGCCGTACCCATATGGGTAGGGTAAGTAATATTATTATATTTGATTATTATTATATTATTATTATTATATTATTTGTAATCACCATTATTATTATTATTATTTTATAATTTATTATTATTGGTTAATTTCTTAAGGATTTACAATTTCGGACACTGTGAAGAATTTTAAGGCATTCTTGATGTAGTCTCAATTTACAACAACACAGACGAAGTATTTGCATACAACTGATAGATTATGCATGCAGAAGAATAAGTAAAAAGAAAATAAGATAAGCATAGAGAATTCGAGGGAAGTAGAAAGAACCTCCTTTTGATAAGTATTTTGCATAAAAACTGAAAAGAACAAAAGCAGATATATAGCAGATGGACCAAATTTCAATGAGGTTAGGGGGTGGTTGAGAGAGATTAGGGAAATGAATGATTTTTATTATTAGCTAACGTACAAACATAACCTAACAATTTCTACTATTTCCCTTCATAATATTTATTTAAGATTTAGTCATTTACTATGATTCATTTGTCGAAAGCAATGTTATTTAATCTTAATAGTATATATTTATCGTTTTATCACTTCATGTTGGAAATTTTATTATTTATACTAGTGGGGTTAAATACCTTTGTTTAAGTAGTTACTCTGAAGATGAATCCTCTGCGATTCGAGATGTCCAAATATTTAATAATATTGTTGATTTAAATTGAAGTAGCGTTAATTTTACAATAATAACAAAGTAATTTACTCAGTGTGGATTATACAAACCTTCTAGTGAACACTCGGTATAAGGGTAATGATAGAGCATAACCTAATAAGGAACATTTTATTGTTAATAAATATAATACCTAATGTTGATTGAAATATCCCTCTTTAAAACTATATTTAATTCAGGGGAAGATTTGAAACATGCAACACGTGAATTTAAGTTGTATTGTAGTACAGCTTCGAATGTAGGTTTACCGACTCGATTTAAGTATAGTATATACTCACTTTTATGTGTTTGTGTGTGCGTACATGTGTCAGTACGCTATACGTATTCCTTCGTTAGATACTTAATGAATAATATTTCCCCCTATTATTTATTTGCACCTAAATTCATTCATAGCTTAGATTAATGAATAAGTATTTCTACCTAGGCAATTTCTTTATTTCTAAAATGGATCATTCGATAACTTCTTACTCCGATTAAGTATTAACTGACATTATAAATAGTGATCTTACTGTGCGGAGAGTACGAACTCGAGAAATGGACGATAAAGTACGACCCTCTATATGTACCTACTGAGGTACGGTATCCATAAATCATGAAAATCACTACTCACATACACAGATTGAGTATTGCTCGCCATTCTATTACATGCGCTTCGTATTCGAGATAATGATTTCATAACAATTAATAACTAACCTATTGTTTTATGTTATACAACCTCGCGTCAAAAATACATACGTGTTTAACAAAATACCTTATTGTTACCTCTATCAACCCTCTAGTTAGTGATATAATAGTACACAGATTGAGTATGCACTAGGCCGCACACATACAGTAACATTATATGAATACTCTCAATAATTCTCCGGTTTCCAATAACGTAACGCTATAGGTATCATAAACCAACATCAAACGTGTTTGCTTATTACATCTATAATATCTCCGATAACTTATTTGGAACGTATATAAATTCGTCATACTAACATAGCTGTATTTTTATAAACTAATAATAAATGTTCCTTATTCACGTTTGCTATCTAATCAAGCCTCACTTACTCCGAGTAGTTATTATGTTCGCAGAGGTTTTGTAATGATAAATACCACTAGTATTGTACTTGGATATATATATATAATATATATATATAAATATATATTATATAATATATAATATAATAAATATATATATATATTAATATAATTATTATATAATATAATATATATATATATATATTATATATATTATATATATAATATAATTTATATATAATATAATAAATAATATAATATATAATATTAAATATATTATATATATTATATTATATATATTATATATATTATATATATATATAAAATATTGCATATATAATATTAATATCAGCATAAATTATATATATATATATTATAATATTATGAGATATGTAAATAAAGTAGAATATATAAAGAGAAACTAAATTAATGGTGAAGGTAAAGAATTCTTGGCCTTCTCTCACTCTGGAGATATTTATAACTCACGCCATGTTGCATATGAGGACAACTTATAATACTCAATAGGTACTTTAACCACTGGACCAGTTACCCCAAATCACAATATATAAATAAAATAATATATTGAGGTTATTCAAAACTCACAGTTACAATAATAAGTACAACCTAGTTAGCTCTCCACTTACATAGTAATACCGTACCAATAGAGTAGTATGTACCAGCCTTATTACCTTAATCTATAAAAAATAAAATAAAAGGTGAATATATATATATAGGGAACAGGCTGGAATATAATAGCCTTAGGTTTAGTAATGTTGAGGCCTTGAAAGGGATAGTTATTACTCACTGATATTCTTTTATTTAAATTTAAGTGAGCTTATATGATATATGTGATCTATTTGTAATCCAACTTTTTTATATATATATAATAATATATATATGGGTAGTATATATTCTAGTAGATATGAGTATGTAAGAAATATCCAGTGGTTAGGAGCATCGGGATTATATATAATTATATATATATATTTTCCTCATATTAATATTCCGTCATAAATATGTATCATGGCCCCGGTGTTGTTATCCCCAATCCCTCCTGAGTAAGGTGCTATAATTAATTCCTACCTTTCCACATAAATTAGTTCTATTATATATATATATATATAATATTATTAATATATATATTTATAAATATATATATATATATTATTTATATATATATATATATATATATATATATATATATATATAATTATATATATATATTTAAACTATATATATTATATTAATATATAATATATATATATTATATATATAATTAATAATATATATATATATATATATATATATATATATATATAATTATATATGTATATTATATATAATATATATATATAGTTAATATATATATTTATATAGTATATATATATATAATTATATATATAAATATATTATATTATAATATATATATATATATATATTAATATTAATATAATAATATATATATTAATATATATATATATATATAGTTTATATATATCATATATATATATTAATTATATATATATATATAAACGTAAAAAATATATATATTTTAAATGGTATAAAATTCTGACAATAAATTATATTATGAATATTTTCCGGAAAATTTAATATTGTAAATAAATAAAGAATATAATTATTAACAGATTTAATTAGCGGTATATAATTTATTAATATAATGTAATTATTAATTATTTGATTTTTGATCATTTACTGGAACTAATATTATATTTAAATTTATTAATTTGAAATTCCTACATGATTTCTGCATTATTATTATTAATAAATTATTATTAATTAATATTATTATTAATTATTTATATATTATTTTAATTTATAGTTATTATTATATATTATTATATTATTATTATTATTTTAATTATATTTATTAATAATTTTATTATATTATTATTTATTATAATTTTTATTTATAATTATATATATTAATTTAATTATTATTATTATATTATTTAATTATTGTTATTTAAAAAGTTAAGTCTGCATAAGACTAATATAATAAAAATTTATTTAAAGAAATAAACACATCTTATTATTTATGTTAATATTAGTTATAATATATGCTAAAATAACTGTTACTGAGTTTGATCCTTATTGTAATCCTACTTCCTAAATAAAATGTATTAATTTCAATCTAATTTTCCATGTTTATTTAAATAAGCCATAAAAAAAGATTTGGCTATTAATTCTTACATTTATATAATAATATAGGTATTATATGAAATGCATTATTTTATAATTATTCTATAATTAGTTATATATATATACGTAATTTCTATCATCTCCTTATTATTCCTTTCCAATCTTATTTTATCCAACTGAGGTTGCATCTCACAACCCTTATTATATATTATATACCCGAATTTTATTATTATCGGTAGTGCAAATCAAAGACACGTGTAATTATATTTAATGTACCCTTGTATATATTCTGAGTTAATAGAGCATCGTAACTTCCACTTATCCACATCATTCTCAATTCCATGTCATTATCTAAATTTGTGTGCACAGCTCTTAATCAAGGGAATTACCTCTATTTCGTCTATTTCGGTATGCTCTAATTCATTTCAAGTACGATACTACTTAGCATTATAGAAGTCTTTTTAACCTCTATCCTATCTGCTACCTTTTTCTAGTGATTTCTACTTACATGTTTACCCTGGTTCTAACCCTTTTATAGCGAACGTGTAGATCCCGATAATTATATATAGATTACAGGCTCTGTGATTACGGAGGCATTAAGAAATTTAAAATTTATATTCTACATTTCTCAAATTACACTAGATTTGTCATAGGATTTTCTAATGCTAGACTCTATGTCTCTCGCTAGACTGTTCTAGTTCTCCACTTACACTATACCGATTGGTTCCAAATTCGTTACTTAGGGTTCCATTATAGAAATGTTTTGATATTCTTATTGTTCCGTATAAGTAATTGATTCCAATAAAAATTGATTAATATTAGTATTTCTGATATGAATTTCCAATCATAAACTTCTAATGCACAAATCTTGACTGGACTGTGAATAATAGGTCCACTAATTACGAAGTTGATTTAATTGAGGAAAAATTCTATAACACCAATTATTAGTGATTTTTTAATATTTCACAAGCCTATAGTTAATTCAATAATAATTTATATCCTTAATGTTTTATAGAAATTATTACAAAATACCTAAAAATAGACTGAAGAAATATTGTTTCATTAGTCACTAAATGTGAGTGTATATAATCTAACATTACGATCAATATATAGTATACTAATAAACTTATATGATTGAAATCTAATAATAATGAGTCTGAACTGTGTAACCTTTATCCGATGTGTATCCAACAAACTCTCTTATTTCTAAATAACTTATACTTTACTTATTAGCATAGGAATTTGTGAAAAATACAGTAATAACATCACCAACTGCAAGTTATTGACTCTATATAAACCAGTACTAAATCCTAATTTTGGTATATATATAATAGGTTATTATAAACATCCAATAATAACTCTTAATATTGTATTGATTTTTGAAAATCACCTCATATATATATATATTTTTCTTTATAAAATATAAAAAAAAATAAGGACCTTTATTAAACAATATATATACGTCTAAGCAATGGTGAGGAAAAAATCAAAATTGTAAAGTATGTATATTCAAAGTTCATTTAGAAAACAGTAAGTTATAATATAATACTAAAGTAAAATAATTATAATTTTTTATAAAAAAATAAACCTATATTTTCCTTTATTTTATGAAGCTCACAATCTCTATCCTTATAATTATATTATATTAATATATTATATATATTATATTATATATTAATATAATATATATATAATAATTAATAATATTAATATTATATATTATATAATTATATATTAATATATATATATAATTAATTAATATATAATATATATATATATATATATATATATTAATCATAAATATATATATATATTGTATTAATATATATATATATTAATAATTATATATAATAATATAATATATATATAATATTATAAATATATATATATATATATATATAATTAATATATTATAATATATATATAATATTATTATATATATATATATATAAATATATAATTAAATTAATATATATTATATAATATATAATAATTAATATAATATATATTATAATATATATATATTATTATATATAATATAATAATTATATATATAATATATATGATTAATATATAATATATATTAATTATATATTAATTAATATATATATATATATATATATATAATATATATATAATTTAATACATAAAGTTTATAAGTATATAGAAGAGATAAATAATATATTAATAATATATATTTAATACAGAAAGGCAGTGCAACTACTAGAGTGAGTAAAACAAATTATATATATATTTGGAATCACAGCGTAAAATTTTAAGGAGGGGTTTTTAATTATTAAAAAAATTTTATTTTTTTTTTTATTCGTCGAAATAATATATTTAATCATAATAATTATTACTTTCTCACCCTACAATTTTAGTGAGGGTCTACTAGAGACCGGAAGAGGAGAACAGAGAGAGAGGGGGAACCGAATCCCCCCCTCCCGTCAGGATCCACCGGGAGGCCGAGAGACCCCGACCTCTGCCCATCTTTTCGGTTTACCCTATGGTATTCTTTACGTTAAAAAAATAGAATAATTTACTTTCCGATTTACAACGATTGTATTACTTTGAAACAAAGGGGAGAGAAATAGGCACAGAGAGAGTAAACCGCCAGAAAGAGAAGAGGCAGGGAGTCGAGAGGGTCACTCGAGTATCGGCCTCGCGGGTGGGAACCGGGGGGAAAATTTACGATTCCTCTCTCATGACCCACATCCGGACTCGAGGACCACTAAAGTGGGTGTATATTATAAGAATATTTTTTTCGTAACTATATTTCGTTATGTCTGCACGAGATAGAGCCCAAAAAAAATAAAAAAAAAAATAATAAAAAAAAAACATAAAAGCCGCACCCTCTCCTCTTAAAAAATAATAAGTTTAGTAAATAAAATTATTATTTAGTTTAATTGTACGGAGGCCTGCCTCCTTTCCCTATACATACTGTGCTAGCTTTAGACACCCCTCTGTACATTTTATTAATTAATTATAGTAATTTCTATTTAACATATAATTCTATTGCAAGTTTTATTATTTATCATTATTTATTATTTATTATTTACTATAAGCTAGTAATTACATATTGATTCATAGATCGTATTGATTGTAGTTAAAGTTTAAAATTACTTTGTTTAATATATAATAATAAATCACTTGAAACCAGAAAATTTCACGAGCTGGACCCTATACCTGCCTAAGTAAATAACCATATTTTTTAAAAGATGTATAATTATATTTATTAATATAAGATTCAAAACATGACATAAATTTTTCAAAATTTTCTGATTCTCCTTTAAAATTTTTTAGCAGTAAGAGAGTTGCTACTTATACCCAATTATTCATGAGAGAATCTTGTAATTAAATTAAAAAAAAATGGGTTTGGAAACTTAACTAATTAATAAAAAATTATATAAATGAAGAGTGAAAAAAACATAACATAATTATAAATAAATGACC
>JABUQX010076850.1:27500-30000 GCA_015478945.1 Trachelipus rathkii | reverse complement strand
AGGGGGACACATTCCCCCTCTGTGGCTGGGCCTTTGTGGAATTATATGTTTCCTTGAACTTCGAGTTTCTGGGGACTCGAGGCCGATGAGAAGGACTGAAGAGGGACAGTTCCCAGTCGTCACCTAAGCAGAGATTGTTTGCGTCTGCAGTTCTACTCTGAGGTGACCGTTAGTTCAGTATAAGCGACTTTTATAATAAGCTTTATGTTCAATATGTGTGTTATTTTCACGGCAAAAGTCCTGACACTTTTCAGAATCTTTAACTCTCCCTGGCCCTTTTATGGAATTATGACATAAATATATATATATATATATATATATATATATATATATATATATATATATATATATATATATATATATATATATATATATATATATATATATATATATACTATTTAATAATAATAATAATAATAATAATAATAATAATAATAATAATAATAATAATAATAATAATAATAATAATAATAATAATAATAATAATAATAAGTTAGGACAGGTTACATAGATTTAAATAAATAATTATGATTTGCTGTGAAGCTTTTTATTGCAAAAGAAGTTTTCTTTTCACTTTTATCAAATAAAATTGTGTTGTTAGGCTATTAGATATCATTAGTAGCGGTTTAAGCATGGCTTTGTCAAAGACTTTGTGTTTTAGTGCTGCCGAAAATTAAATTTGACAACGGTGTTTCATAGGTATAGCAACAAATCGATTAATTTTTCTAAAAAATCGATTTTTTAAGAATCTGTTAAACTCAACTATTACCTTTCTTTGTTGTGTAGTGTTTCATAGTTTAAGTGATCAGTGTTTTTGTGAAGATAATGTTATTTGTTTCAGTACTTCTTTATTGTTAGGTTAGAATAATTTAAGCCATATATCCAACTTTACCATAAACTAGGGCTGTGCCGTTCAACTCCATAGCGGGCCAGGGATATCTATTGCCCTAGGTTCAGTATGGGTAATCGTGGTAAAAGAAAGAAAATGAAGCGTGATAAGGATGGCAAATCAGGGTCTAGGCCTACAAGCCCTAGTATAGAAAGTGAAACTTTTCCATTGTCCTCTAGTTCTGAGAGTACTAATGATAGTTGCTCTATGAATTCAGGTGAAAATTTAATGTCAGAAATATTACATGCTGAAGAAACCTTAGAATTTATTACAGAAATATTACATGCTGAAGAAACCTTAGATTTGCTTAATAAGGAAAATAACTTTTTGGGCTTTGGCAATTCCAAGAAGAGGAAGTTTGATATGCCTACACAAAAAAGTGATGCTGCAGCTTTATATACTGGTAGTAGTAGTAGTTGTAGTAGCACAACCAAACAGTCCGAGGTTCCTGATTATATTAGATTTTTATATCTGCAAACAGTTGATCCAAATCATGTCCTAAAAAAATTAAACCCATTTGTCCTAAGGGTTGCTATCGAAACTCGCTCCGGAGGTCCAATAAAGTCTGCAAGGTATTGTAGATCAGGAAGTCTTTTGCTGGAAACTTTTACTAATGTACAGACAAAACGATTATTGCGGGCAAAGTCAATTATAAATGGAACTGTACCTGTAGAGGTGACCATTGCCAGAAATCTAAATACAATTCAAGGAACCATATTTTATAACACTTAAAAATAGCAATACATATTCGAGCTTTCGCTTGTGATTTGCGTCAAACCTCTTCGGGAAACAAATGTTAAAAGAGCCATCACTCCAAAGAATAGTGACTGTGTCGAGTTTTGGGAGTGACTGTGGCGAGTTTTGGAGTGTTTGTCGGAGTTTTAGAATTAAATTTGTGAGGAGTTTTGGGATTAGATGTGTCGAGTTTTGGGAGTGACTGTGTCGAAGTTTTGGGAGTGACTGTGTCGAGTTTTGGGAGTGACTGTGGCGAGTTTTGGGAGTGACTGTGTCGAGTTTTGGGAGTGACTGTGTCGAGTTTTGGGAGTGAATGTGTCGAGTTTTGGGAGTGAATGTGGTTTGGGAGTGAATGCGAGTTTGGGAGTGAATGTGTTGAGTTTTGGGAGTGACTGTGTCGAGTTTTGGGAGTGACTGTGTTGAGTTTTGGGAGTGAATGTGTCGAGTTTTGGGAGTGACTGTGTCGAAGTTTTGGGAGTGACTGTGTCGATAGTTTTGGGAGTGACTGTGTCGAGTTTTTAGTGGGAGTGACTGCCAGCGGAAGTTTTGGGAGTGACTGTAGTCGAGTTTTGGGAGTAACTGTGTCGAGGAGTTTAGGAGTGACTGTGTCGCGTTTAGAGTGACTGTGTCTAGTTTGGGAGTGACTGTGTCGATAGTTTTGGGAGTGACTGTGTCGAGTTTTGGGAGTGACTGTGGCGAGTTTTGGGAGTGACTGTGTCGAGTTTTGGGAGTGACTGTGTCGAGTTTTGGGAGTGACTGTGTCGAGGTTTGGGAGTGGATGTGTCGTGTTTGGGAGTAGATGTGTCGAGTTTTGGGGAGTGACTGTGTCGATAGTTTTGGGGTGACTGTGTCGATAGTTTTGGGTGACTGTGTGAG
>JABUQX010076850.1:17500-22500 GCA_015478945.1 Trachelipus rathkii | reverse complement strand
ACCATAAATGAGAATCTAGAGCATTATTTGCATAACTGAGGCATGGGTTAATGAAGAATTATATGGAGACTCCTTTCAGGAATATGAAATAGACAGATATTCACTTTATTTATACTAGCGTAGAGGAAAGAAGGGTGGGGGTGTGGCGCTTTATATTAAAAGCAATATTCAATCTGTATTAATGACTGACTTTAAAACTAATCATGATATTGAATCGGTGGGTAGATATCCATATGTACAATAAATCATATAGAATAGGGGCATTTATAGACCTCTCCTGGCCAGTCAGAATTGGTGGAAATTGAAAGAAATTGGGATATGCCACAGTAGAAAAAGGTTTAGATCATAATGGGTGATTTTAGTACACCTGGCATTCAATGGGATTCCTTGTCTAATATGGACCATAGTAGTTCTGTATTTATAAATTGTGACTATTAACTTTTTGAGCCAGATGGTCCATAAACCCACAAGACCACGATGCACTATTAGACTTGATATTAACAATGAAAGTATGGTGGATGAGATTAGAGTTGAGGAGAATTTAGGAGTTAGTGACCATAATATAATTAGATTTAATATGAATGTGATATCTGGGCCCAAATTGCAAGCTAATAAGGAAAAAATCTTAGATTTCTGAAATGGCGATTTTACCAAATTTTGAGATATGCTTAATATAACTGACTGGGATAAAGAGTTTAAAGACCAAAACTGTTTTATCATGTGGGAACATTTTAAGCAGATTTTAATGAATATTCAGTCAGTATGTTTTAAAGATAAACCCATTTGGGTGTCAAAGAGAAAACCTGTTTGGTGGAATAGAGAGACCAGAGATAAGAATTAATGAAAACGTGGGTGTTTTAATATTGTGGGTAGTATAGCAGTTTGTAGTGGTTCAAGATCAGGATAGTCATATTATATTATTTTGCTTCAGAGTTAAGTCTGTCAAACCTCACATGTTTGGAGACTAATAGTTCTTGTATGCATGTAACAAATAGACTTACAGAATTTGAATTTGACGTAAAAGATATTAAACGTTTATTAGACCATATTGATCCAGGTAAAGCTGCAGGGCCTGATGGGATATATGGTAGAATTCTGAAAGAGGGTAGTATCAGCATTGCAAAGGCACTGTATTTTATTTTTAAGCGATCTATAACATTTGGTGAGGTACCAGATGACTGGAAAACAGCATATGTTGTGCCTATTTATAAGAAAGGTAGTAAGGAAGATTTGGGAAATTATAGGCCAGTTAGCTTAACATCTCTGGTTGTAAAGGTTCTGGAAAAGTTACTGAAAGGTCATATAGAGAAATATTTAGAAGATAACAAGGTATTGTATGACTCCCAGCACGGTTTCAGAAAGAGTAGGTCATGTCAGACAAACCTTTTAGAATTTATGGAATACATTACTGACTGCATTGACCGAGGAGATCCAGTAGGGAGGGACAAAGATATTGTCTGTATTGTATAGAGTTGGTTTCTTTGTGCCTGCCAAAGTTTGTTGTTGTTAGCGCACTTAATGCTTTTAATTTGTGTGTGGCTTTGGATGTAATGTTGTTTTATGTAGGGGGTGAATGTCATGTGTGTGTTGAAAGTCAAGTCCAAGATGATGGATTGCTTATTAAGAGGAAGTCTATTATTTGAAAGGTAAATTGTTGGATAAAAATATGACTCCTATCAGTTGTGACAGTGGCGTATCCAGGGGGGGGTCAAGGGGCCATGGACCCCCCGAAATTTTTTAGACACTAAGCATTTTTAAGTATCATATCCGTTTATAGCATAAAATCCAGAGGTTAAATTAATTATAATAATATATATATACCGTATATATATATAATATATATATATATATATATATATATATATATATATATATATATATATATATATATATATATGCTCTTTCTTTATAATATATATATATATATCAATAAATATAATTAATAATATATATCTATATATATATATATATATAAAACTATATAATATATATATATATATTATATATATATATATATATATAATATAATATATATGTAATAATAATATATATATATATATATATATATATATATATATATATATGTAGGTATATATATATATATTATATATATATATACTATATATATATAAGAAAAGATTTTTTTCTGCCCCCCCGAAAAATAATCCTACATACCCCACTGGTGTGAGTAACGTTATTGAGAATTTTTTTTTGGATGCTGTTTTTCTGTTCATTGTCAGCCACTAGTAGCTGGCCTATATATTGTTGTAACTCCATGTGTGCTGTGTGTTTCTGGAGGGGCTTTGAGCTTTAATTGTTAGATCATCAGCATAGCTATTAATTTTTATAGTATGGTATGTGGGGTTTGGGAGGTCGTGAATAAAAAGTTTTAAAAGTGTTGGTGAGAGGATGGCACCTTGAGGGACAGAATTCTATAGTTTGTACGTGTGGGAGTAGTATTGACCTTGTAAGACTTTAGTATTTAATCGATTAAGATGTGACGGAGGATTGTGTCAAATGCCTTGTTGATGTTTATTATTACTAGAAGTGTGCGAGAATATACCTGTATGTGTAATAGAATAGTATTGCTGCATCAGTCAAATTAGTTTCACTTTTCATTACACTCGTTGGTTGTGTTCAAGTTAAATTTATAAAGCATATATATATATATATATATATATATATATATATATATATATATATATATATATATATATATATATATATATATATATATATATTTCTTTCTTTCTTTCTTCACCTTCCTCTTTGCCCCAAGATTGGGGGTAAGGTGCTGTACAAGCATCGGAAAAGAAAAGCAGTAGGAGAACATGACAAACGTCGAAAAGAAAGCCCAGCCTTACCGCCCCCTCTGTACCATTAATTAGTGAGGGCTCGTCACAGACAGAAAATCCACCCTAGGGCATCATGGGACCGCGACGGACCCTCACTATGGTAAATCGTCAATGTAAGGGTTCATCCCCTGGCCCAGGTGGGCCACAACCATGCCCCCATACAAAACCCCGCCATTCTCTCCTATCATGCACCTTTATTCTCGCCTCTGCCAAACTCACATTTCTCTCCTTCAGACATTCGTTCACCGACTCAATCCACTTTCTCTTCGGTCTCCCAGCCGGTCGGTTCCCAACACACTCACCACTATACATCCGCTTAACCAACCTACTATCATTCATCCTTTCCACATGACCAAACCATCTCAACATACTTTCATTTATTCTCTCATTTACCCCTTTCTTCACACCACACCACTCTCTAATACGTTCATTCCTCTCTTTATCAATTCTTCTCACACCTAGCACACCCCTAAGATTGTCCATCTGAACACATTGAACTTTAGATCTATACTTCTTATTCAAGACCATAGTCTCACTACCATACAATAACACAGGTAACAACATACCCTCATGTAAGACCCTAGCACACTCAAGACTTAGTCCCTTTGCATTCACCAACGATTTAATTGCACCAGCCACCTTCCTGCCATTCACAACTTTCCTACTACACTCTGCATCGTCCGTTCCCTTCTCATCCAACATATACCCTAAATATTTAAACTCAGACACTTGTTCTAGCTGCTCACCCTCTAACATAACTTCACACTGAGGAATGTCCTCACTCACAACCATAACCTTACTTATATATATATATATATATATATATATATATATAAAATATTTGCCAAAAAAAAAGAAAAAAAAAATTTAGTAAGACAAAAGTTGCAAAAATATTTTAGACACAGGTTACTTATCTTGGTCATGGACTGCAGAAATTGACCGAGTCTGAATCCGCTAAAATTGGCCTAGTCACAGAGTCCTGGGCTCGAACTCTGTACATCACTAATATAGACTAAATTATTACTACTTTTAATTTATTATATTTATTTATTTTTTCATATATATTTTTTTTTTTTTTTTTGCAGAGATCCTAATGCTTTCGTTCATCAGAAAATTGCCAATATACTACTGAAAACAGTTGACCGTAAATGTGAATTGGATGATGTGGTTATGACTCTTTTTGACCCAGCCGTTTTAAGACTAAGCTATGTTAGTATTCACAATTCGTCCAATTTAAGTTGTTTGGGTTTGAAGGTTTTTAAAAATCACAATCTATCATCAGTTGAAATTTGGGGATTAACAAGTATATCTGTTAATGATCTAATATCTTGCTTCAGCGAATGGACCTTGAAGAACATTATTAGCTTGAGTCTTCATGGTTCACTATTTTTCTCCTATCCTTCCTCATGTGAGGAAGAGGAGGAAATAAAAGCCAAACTAAGACTGAAAAATGGTATTTCAAAGAAGAAGTCCAACATCTGGAGCAAGTCTGGCAATGTTTTAAAGACATCACAAAATACAGAGTCATCAGAACAGGCATTGGCTTCTGTGAGTCATACGAATACATACAAAAGAAATTCTGGTGTTAAACTACCAGCTGTATATGTGGGATTGTGCAAGTTAAAGTCCCTCAAAGCTTTAAATCTTAGTGACACTAATATAACATCTCATGCGCTTTTAAATATATGTAGGGATCTTCAACACCTTACTTCTCTTGACATTTCAAATTGTAATAAAATAGAGTCTGTAGAATTTCTTAAGTTAAGAAAAAGCACTTTGAAATCGTTAAATATGTATAATTTAAAAGTTTTAATGATGGCGGAAACTGAAGACGCTCTTTTGGAATTAAAAGAACTTTTATTCTTGGACATTAGTAAAAACAAGTGTCGACCGGATCACCCATTAGCAAGATTAGTATCCTCTCATTCAGTTGTTCCTGGATTGCTAAGAAACCCCAATTTTGTACCAAAAATCGAATCGATTGATATATCTTGCCAGGAAGAAGTTGTAGCTGATGATCTTACTGCTTTTATCACTAACCATCCGCAACTATCTTTCCTTGGATTAATGTCTATGTTATGTTATGAAAAGTGCGTATTTCAACTTCCTAGGGGATGCATAGTAAGTAAATTTATTTTATTTAAT
>JABUQX010076850.1:0-15000 GCA_015478945.1 Trachelipus rathkii | reverse complement strand
TTAAAGTTTTCAGTTTTAATCTTTTTGATGGATAAATTTGTTCCTAAAAAAATATACTCCTATCCTACTTGAATTTTGATTATTTAAATGGGTGATTATCAGTGCATTCCAGTTATGAAACGTGTTATCATGTTTGCATGTGAGTTGGGAGCAATTCCCAAATAATTTTAGGAGGTAAATCTGTTATGCATTATAGTTTATAGGTTTAAAATTATTGCTCGTCACAACCTTCAAACAGTTTTAGAAGTTAAATCTGCATTATATTTTTAGTTTCATAGGTATAAGATTGTAGTTCAATGTAACCTCCAAGCTACTATATATATTTATAGTTTCATAGTTTTAAAATTAAAGCTCAGTGCATACAGTATCTCTGAATTTATTTTGCTCTTGTTTTTTAATTCTAAGAAAAGTAATATTTAATTTTCTTTTGGGATAAAATTTAATAGAAAATAATCCTTTGTAAACTTTTTGTTCATTTATATATATTAATTTATTATCTTTAGGTCCTTTCGCTTATTATTAATGTACTGCTGTAATGCTGAAAAATTATAAAACTTTTTTGCATTAATAGAACAAATTTTTATTTTTTTCAATTAAAAAGATGATTTTGCCCGTAATGAACGAACACAAACAAGAGCCTCCTATTCAGCTTGCTGGCACTGCCTGTCTCTATAACCTGACTAAAGGAGTTATGGGGGAAGGGGTTCATCCTCACGTTTTGAAGTCGGTTGTTCATGCAACACTTACTGCCATGAATAATTTTCCATACCATCCGCAAGTAAGATTATTATTATTATTATTATTATTATTATTATTATTATTATTATTATTATTATTATTATTATTATTATTATTATTATTATTATTATTATTATTATTATTAAATTCTAGGTTGAGTTGACTTTATCCAAGAGACAGTATACAAACAATAGAATATTAGGGAATTGATCAGACAAAATAAAATCTTTAAATCTGTGGAAACAGAAAAAAATGGATATAATTTGAAAAGTTTCCAGTACTTTAATTGTTGACAGTAGACAGATATTTAGAAATAAAAAAAAAACTCAAAAAAGATGATTAATTAAATAACTTTTGTAGGAGAGGTTTTAAAGAAATGTAGGTTGCAATTGGATAAAATTAATGAGTAAGAAATTTGACATCTAGGTTTTAAATAGCTGAAAATAAAATTAAATCCTTTGGAACGTGAAGGAGAGTAGAAAAATTAAATGTTGTTAAACATAGATTCTTTTATAGTATAACTTTTAGGTTACCTTTTATTATATATGATTCATTATTTTATCTCATCTGCAAAAGAATGTACTCAGATTCTTTTATAGTATAACTTTTAGGTTATCTTTTATTTTACATGATTCATTATTTTATCTCAGCTGCAGAAAAATGCACTCCTGACCCTGTGTTGTGATCGTATCCTTCACGATGTAAGCTTCGATAAATTTTGGTGTGCAAAATTAGTCCTTGATTGTTTACTCTCATTCAATGATCAGACGACTGATAGAATGGCTGTAGCGATTTGCTCTATTTTGGCAGCTAAAATTTCAACCTCACAAACTGCTTTATTAGGAGCGTCTGTAAGTTTTAATTTTAATTTACTTCTTAATATTTTACACGTTAATTTTAACTTCTTTTTAATCATAAACACATTTTATCTCCAACTTTTTTATTTCATATCATAATTGATTAATTTAACCATGAACAGATTCTTTTTTCACCAAGATAGATGCAGCATCCAAGTGTAAATTGTCTACCATGTGGATGTAATGGTAGAAAATATAGTTTGAGTTGATTCTTTTTGTGCTTTTATGACTAAACTTTTGCATAGAAATAGACTGCTTTTACAAATCTACAAATTTATTGGTTTAATGTCTTAATTGTATTGATGCAAAGATGTTTCTTTTTTTGTTCATTGTTATTAAAAAAGATTATTTTTTATTTTTAGAATTTGTACATGCTTAAGCTTCTCCGAATTGTCCAAAAACGAATGGAAGATGGCATTGTGGATATAACGCTAAAGTTTACTTTATCTGCTCTGTGGAACTTAACAGGTTTAAATTTTTTTTTTAGTATTTCAATTATTTGTATAATATTTTCATTTGAATGTAGACACTTTCTGTAATAAACATCCTTATGAGACGTACTAAATAGCGTTGCAGCCATTATTGTTATTTTACACAACAAAGTTGGGCATTACTTAAGATAAGCAAAAAAGATTTTCAAATCCCATAGAAAATCAAGCTTTAGATTGTTGAAGAGTTACAATGTTTTTTATGAATTCAAAATATTTAAATTATTGATACTGTGAAGATAGGGAACTTCATATATATATATATATATATATATATATATATATATATATATATATATATATAGTAATATATATATATATATATATATATATATATATAATATATATATATATATATATATATTATATATATTATATAATATTATATATATATATATATATATATATATATATATATATATAATATATATTAATATATATATATAAATATATTATATATATATATATTAATATAATATATATATATATATATATAATATATATATAATATATATATATATATTATATATATGATATATATATATATTATATATATATTATCCACCTTCTTTCCCTATTGGCTGGGGGTAACGTCACATGAACCGGAAACAGAAAAAGTAGTAGAAGAATATGACGCTAGTCGAAAAGAAAGCCCAGCCTTACTGCCACCTTTATACCCTTAAGTGAGAGCTCGTCGCAGTCAGAAAAATCCACCCTAGGACCTTCATGGGACTGAGACGGACCCTCACTATGGCATCTCTTCAATTTAGGGTTCATCTCTTGGCCCAGGTGGGCCACAACCATACCCCCTCACAAAACTCCGCCATTCACTCTTATTGTGCACCTTTTTTCTCGCTTCTACCAAACTCATATTCCTCTCCTCCAGGCCTTCCTTTACTGACACAATCCACTTTTTCTTCGGTCTCCCAACCGGTCGATTCTCAGCACACTCAAAACTATATATCCATTTAACCAACCAACTATCATCCATCCTTTCCACATGACCAAACCTTCTCAATGTACTTTAATTTATTCTCTCATTTACTCCTTTCTTCACACCACACAACTCCCTAATACGTTCATTCCTCATTTTATCAATTCTTCTCACGCCTAACACGCCCCTAAGATTGTCCATCTGAACACGTTGTACTTTAGATCTATACCTCTTATTCCAGACCATAGTTTCACTACTATACATTAGCACAGGTAACAACATACCCTCATGTAAGACCCTAACGCACTCAATACTTAGTCCCTTTACATCCACCAAGGGTTTAATTGCACCAGCCACCTTCCTACCATTCACAATTTCCTACTACAATCTGCATCATCCGCTCCCTTTTCATCCAACATATATAAGATTTAAACAGAATCTTGTTCCAGTTGCTCACCATCCAGCATAACTTCACACCGAGGACTATCCTCACTCATAACCATAACCTTACTCTTATCTACGTTTACTTTCAAGCCCCTCCTTTAGTCCTTTTACACATCCGGCCAAATCCCTCCACCAATCCTCTCAAACTCTCTTCATATTCGCCACACAAAACCATATAATCCCCATATAATAGGTAGCGCACCATCAACTCTCTTCCATTCTCCATTATTCAAGCACCTTCCCCTGCCACCCCACCTCTAATTCTTTCATAACCCCATCCATATACAAATTGAATAACCAAGGAGACATAACACATCCCCGCCAAACTCCGCTAATAATTTTAAACCAATCACTTTCAACTCCATTTATTCTTCGACCTATCGTCATACATACTTTTGATTCCTTTCAGAAGCATACCACCAACACCTGTCATAGAGCTTCCCAATTAATCTTATCATACGCCTGTTGCAAATCCATAAAACCTAAATACAATTTATTCTTCTCTCATTTTCTCAATCATTTGTTTTAATGTAAAGATTTGATCCACACATATTCTACCACTTTTAAACGCACCTTGTTCTACGCCAATCAGTCCCTCAGTCACTCGACTTACTTTCGACCAAAATACCAGCATATATCTTCCCTACAACACTCAATAAACTAATTCCCTATAATTCCTACAGTTCCCCTTATCCCCATACTCTTATATAAGGGTACTATTACTACTCTTCTCCAATCCCTCGGAACTTTACCCTCCACAAACTCTTTGTTACACAACTTCCAAATCCACTCAATCACCATCTCGCCTCCGTTCTTGATCATTTCACCAGTAATTTCATCTATACCTGCAGATTTCCCATTCTTCAATTTTCTCACTCTAATGACCTCATCCCCAAAATACCTATTCCTTCTTGCACCATCAAACCCACACACATTCACTATCACCTCTTCATTACTGCCAATGTTATGCAGATTTTCGAAGTGTTCCTTCCACACTCCTCTCACATCCATTTCATCAGTTATTAAAGCACCATCCCTATTCATTATCCTAAGCAGATTACCCTTATTTTCTTTCTTAACCTTTATTAACCTTTCTTACCCTTATTTTCTTTCTTAATCTTCCTATTCCCTTGTAAGTCCCCATTCATCCTCCTTCCAAACTGTTCATTTACCTCTTTTTTTTTTTCCTCTTACGAATGCATCTTTTAGTATTCCTTTTTTCCTCCTTATATAATTCCAAACATCTTTCTTTTGAAAGCTCATCAGTGGCTTTTAGTACATTCAAACACGCTTCCTTTTTACTTTTAAACGCTTGCATCACCTCTTCATTCCACCACTCACTGTTAACATTCTTACCTCCTACTTTATCACATCCCCATACTTTTGCAATACTAACAACCTCTTCCTTCATTTGCTTCCAGATTTGTTCAGTTTAATCTTGCTCAAATTTAAATGATTTATTTGCAAGCGCTCCTAAATACTTATCCTTGTTACCTTGTTCACTTAATTTCTCACTCTTAATTCTACCCACTTCCTTCCTTATCACCTTCCTCTTCATCCAAGCCCCACTAACTTAATTTTACGTAAAACAAAATAATGATCCGATAATCCCATCCTAACCCCCTCACTGATTCAATATCCAACACATACTTCAGCATCTTCACCAACACAAAATCAATCATACTTTTCACTTCGATACCATCTCTACCTACACCAACTCTAGTATACTTATGAATACTCTTGTGTTTAAAGAAACTATTATTTACACACATTTCTCTTTCCTCACAGAAATCAATCATCTTCCTGCCATTCTCATTCTCTCCCGACACCCCAAAGCCACCTGTTATACCATCCCATTTTTGATCACCTATCCAACCAATTAGGTCACCCAACGTAATCAATCTGAAACTCCTACTCACCCCATCCAAAACATCTTTCAGATTATCCCAGAAAACCGCACTCTCCTAAACATTACCCTCAGAAGGACCATATGTCTCAACCACACATACCTTGACCTTTTCAAACTTAAATTTAACCATAAAAATTCTAGTACTCACACAAACAAAATCCACCATTGCTCTTTGCCACAGGTCACTCATCAGAATTGCAACTCCTTCTCTCACCCTCATTCCTTTCCACGCCAGCACAAACATATTTCACACCACACCACTCATTTTCACCGTTCCCTTTCATCTTTGTTTCAGTTACAGCGAGCATATCAAATTTTCACATTCTAAATACATCCATCACCTCTCCTTTTCTCCTCAACATTTATTCCTCTGACATTCCATGTACCTATACGATTCATACATTTTCGCCGAAAGACAGAAGGCCGCTTACGGCGATCACGATCTCCGAGGCATGCATTAGCATTCCTGCCAAAAGAAAAGTGGTAGTGGACAGCCAACCCAACTACTATAACAGCAACAAAAACCATACAATATATATATATATATATTATATATATATATTATATTATTATATACATAATATACCTCAATATTTTTATATATCTAGCATACTAAATATATATATATATATATATATATATATATAATATATATATATATATATATATATTTATAATATTTTTCTTTATTATTCTATATTTTTCCCAAGAATGGGAGTAAGGTGCGCGACGGGCATCGGAAAAGAAAAAGCAAGTAGAAGAACATGACACAAGTACAGCCCCCTCAGTACCATTAATTAGTTGGGAACTCATCGCCGTCAGAAAATCCACCCTAAAGCTTCATTGGGACAGCGATGGACCCTCCCTATGGTAGATCGTCATAGTAAGGGTTCATTCCCTTGGCCCAGGTGAGGCCACAACCATACCCCCTCACAATCCCCCCGCCATTCACTCCTGTTATACACCTTTTCTTCCGCCTCTAGCAAACTCACATTTCTCTTCCTCTGGCAATTCCTTTACTGACTCAAATCCACTTTTTCTTCGGTCTCCCAGCCGGGTGGTTCCCAACACCACACTCGCCACCTATACAATCCGCTTAACCAAACCGACTATCATTTCATCCTTTCATATGACCAAAACCATCTCAACATACTTTCATTTATTCTCTCATTTTTACCCCTTTCTTCACACAACCACACCACTCTCAATACGTTCATTCCTCACTTTATCAATTCTTCTCATAACCTAGCATGCCCCTATATATATATATATTATATATATATATATATATATATATATTATATATTATATATATTATATATATATATATTATATATTATATATAGTGGCGTATTTAGGGGGGGGGCCAGGGGCCATGGCCCCCCCGAAATTTTTCATAAACACTAAAAATTTTTAAGTATCATATCCGTTATAACATAAAATACAAAAATATAAAATTAAATTTATATAGCCTATATATATATATATAACTATATACTATATATATATATATAATATATATATATATATATTATAATATATATATATATATATTATATTAATATATATATATATATATTATATTATATGTGAAACGATTTTTGTCTTGCCCCCCCGAAAAAAATTGCTGGATACGCCACTGTTTAAATAATATATATATATAAAATATATATATATATATATATATATATATATATATATATATATATATATTTATATATATAATATATATATATATATAATTCATGGGCGCCGTTATGGGGGGGGGTAGGGCCATGGCCCCCCCTAGGTTTTGAATCTCATGAGAAATTTCCACAATGAAATTTTTTTAAGATCACACGGCTAAATGATATATTATATATAATATATATATTAATATATTATATATATATATATAATATATAATATATATATATTATATATATATATAATATATATATATATATATAATATATATAATATATAATATATATATATATATATATATATAAATATATATATATATATATATATATATATATATTATTAAATTTTATATATATATATATATAATATAATATAATATATATATATATATATATTATATATATATATATATATATATATATATATATATATATATATTATTATATTATAATATATATATATATATATATATATACAGAAAAGGGCCTATTTTTTTTATTCTTGAGATACTTTGTGGCTGGAAATGTAGGGGAGGGCCATGCCCTACTATGGCCACACTTTTAACGTCGCTCATGTATACCTCCATCCATGCATTCGTTTGTCGCCCCAATCAGAGAATCGTTAAGACGTTTGAAGAATGATCTGAATTGTATGTATTTTTTTTTTTTAAACGAGGCATTAAGACTTTGCATCTTATTAGCTTTTTTATTTGCTTTACATCATAATAGGAATTATACGATGAGATATTGAGAACTGTTAATGGGAAAAAAATTTGCAAATAGACCTGGGAAGAGAAGTAACTGCTTGTGTGCTTGAGAAGCCGAACGAAGTAGTTAAAAATATTATTGTTTATTATCTGATAAAGTAATACTGAAAAATATGGATAAGCTTATAATTAAAGGCCTTAGGAGGGATAAAGATAATTCACTTGTGATTAAACAAACTACGAACCCATTTAGTACTGGTTCTAGTAATGTTGTAATAATTCAAGTGGTATTGAAGCCAATCGATATTAAATTTAGTAGTGTTGCTACTTGGGATATTAAGCGTACCAAGAGGAAAATGTCCTCTATATTGGAAATTACATAATTGGAATCAATATTAAAGATTAAAGTTTGACTTATTAACAAAACCGTACAAACCACCAATTACGTACAATTTTAAAGATGCTAAAGAGGAAAAAACTCTTTCCTTTATGAATAGTTAGATCTGCACAATTCTTGGCTAGTGTATTCTAAAATATTGAAAGGACCGTTTTGTAGATTGTGTGACTTATTTAGACTACCATCAAAAGAGATATATTTGGCTCATTTATCGTAAAACCATTTCAAAAAAATAAAAACATGCATTCATGTACTAAAGTCCATGCAAGTTCAGAATGGCATAAAGATGCCTCAGTGCCAGCAAGGAATTTAAAACGAATAATATAAAATAAGCTTGTTAGTGTAACTGAGCAACTGCATGTTGCTGAGCACTTATTTATTAAAAAAAAAATGGGTAAAAATTGGCACCTATAATTTCTACTTTAATATTTTTGTGGCACTCATGATGTCGCTATTAGAGGTAGCACTGCAGATACCGTCAATTTTTCCGATTTGCTCAAATTCAGAGTAAAAAGCTGGAGATGTTCTTGTGGAACATTTGAAATCAGCGGCAGTAAAGGCCAAATACACATCACATATGATTCAGAATGAACTTATATTTATTTGTGGAAAGTTGATATGTAATCAAATTTTGAATGAATTAAACAATTGTGAATATTTCTCCCTTTTAGCAGACGAGGCAGAAGACATATCCGGAACAGAACAGCTATCGATTGGTGTTCGCTTCGTTGATAATGATCTCAATGTACGTGAAGAATTTCTAGGCTTTACTCCTCTTAAAAAACTTAAAGCTGAAGATATAGCCGGAGCTATATTGTCTACTACACGAGATATTTTCAATTTAAATATGAGTAAGCTTGTTGAACTTGGGTTTGATGGGTGCTCCACCATGGCTGGCAAAGAAAATGGGGTTAAAAAGTTAATAAGAGATCAGTACCCTAAAACCATATTTTTTCATTGTTGTTCCTATCGTTTCAATTTAGTAATTAATGACCAAAATACTGTTCCAGAATTTCGAAACACTATTAGAATAGTAAAATAATTTATAAAATTTTTCCGTGAAAGTATGGCTCGCAGAAATTTGGTGGCTAATATGCTATTGTTATGCGAAACACGATGGTCTGCCAAGTACAAATCAACTAGGATATTTTAAGAAACATTTTAGCCAAATAAAATTATCATAAAAAAATCCCTCATCTGATCCAGATGTAACGCAAGCCACACGAACTGCAGCATGTCAGCTTTCATCAGCAGCAAGAAGTCCTGCATTTCTCATCTGTTTAATAATCATGACGAAATATAGTTCATATTTGGAGCCTATAGGAAATATTCATCAAACTAAAGTAATAAATTTGAATGAGGTTCATTGTCAAATAGAAAAACTTTTAAATATTTTAAAAACTGATGGAAATGAAAATAATGCAGTTTCTTTTTAAAGGAATTTTTTAAAAATCTAAGAATTTTTGCCAAGATTTTTCATTACCACGTACAGTATCCAAAAGAATTCCAGCCTCAGGGACATCAAAAAGTTCTGCTGAGGATTGCTTCAAAGTTGCCCCATTTATGCTTTATCTTGATTCTCTCATTTCATCTCTGATTTTCAAATTTTCGGAACACAATATAACATCGACCTTTCCTTGCATTTTGCACCCAGTTAAAACAAAGAAAATTAACCAAACCTCCAATATTTTAAAAAAAAAAAAAATTTGAACTCATTTTAATGAAGTATTAATATTGTTATTCCTCTTTGTTAATTTAAATCTTGATTAATTTTTGGAATGAACAGATAGGGAACAAATAAGATGAAAAATTGAGTTACGCACATACATACAAAAATCATTGTACATTTTTCCCCAACAGTTCCACAAGCTTCCAAAGTACTTCTCAACACTTCCATCAACTTACATTGTTGCAAAGTTTGAAAAGACCGTTTAGTACCTTTTACGACATTTTTTTAAAACGTGGCTAAGGTCAAATATTTCCAACGAAAGATTTAAATGGGCTATGTTAACTTAGGCTTCGCAGGGGAATTTAGTTTAATTCTTTGGCATCTATGATAGAAGACATTATAATGATTTTAAGACAAGAAAAAAACAGAAATATTAAATTCTATTTTCATGCTAAAAAGGAAGCACTCTTTAATAATATAATTCTTCTTACTAGTTATACTCATTTCGAAATAAAACTTTTCGTAAATTATGAAATATTTATAAATATTGGGCTGTGTGAATTATCATTTTTTATTATTCAAACCTTTGAATACACAGTACTACAGGATAATATATATATATATATATATATATATATATATATATATATTATTTATTTTATTATATATATATAAAATATATATATATATATATATATATATATATATATATATATATATAATATATATATATATATATATATATATATATATATATAATTTGGCCCCTCCCTAAATTTTGCTCTATTTGGGCCCCATATATATATATATTTTATATATATATAATATATATATATATATATATATATATATTATATATATATATACTAGATATATATATACCTATATACTATATATTATATATATATATATATTCATATATATTATATTAATATACTAGACGAGTCCCCGCAACATTTGCGAGTATTTCTAGCGGAAAAGGGGTTACAGCTATTTTTGCAGTTGCTCGAAACCTTTCCAAGAGATGCTGCTGTAGAAACTAAAGTTTTGGGTCTCCTTAACAATATCGCAGAAGTTTCTAGACTTCGAATATCATTGATTAATAAAAACTTCATTACTCAGTTAAGGTATGGGATTTTATTTATTATTATTATTATTATTATTATTATTATTATTATTATTATTATTATTATTATTATTATTATTATTATTATTAAATAAAATCTACAACTTGTTTATACCCTGCAAATGCTCATGCCTGCATCGGATTTCTGGTGCATGCTTGCTCACTAGGGTGGAACGAAAAAAGTGATATATTTTTTTCCTAAACGTAATAGTGCGTAAAAGTTGCCTTGTGATATGTATGTTTACCCTTAAAATTTGGGAGTTGTACGACAATTATTACCGGTGCCCCAAGAGGTTTGATTGTAATGGTTTTTTTGAAAATATGCAACAATTTTTCTAATACCGTGACAGGAAATACAGTTGCCACTGGGGGTACTAATATATAATGTAATAGTAGGTAAAATGTACGTTTTAGTGCAGTGGTCGGCAAACTCATTAGTCAACAGAGCCAAATATCAACAGTACAACGATTGAAATTTCTTTGAGAGCCAATTTTTTAAAACTTAAACTATATAGGTGGTACGCTAGTTATTAACTTAATTTGAGGTATACTCCTAAACTGGCGTTTTCGAAAAAACGTTCTCAATCTGATGAAGTACGTTCTCTGAGTTGACCCCTTCTTTTAACCCCCTTTTCTTTCCTTTCAAATTCTTTCCCCGGCCCAATTGGGAATTTTTTTTCAAGGGGAATGGGGGGGGGGGGGCTTATTTTTTTCCAAGTACGTCTCTTTCGTTCATCCTCTCTGTATGTCCAAGCAAACCATCTCAACATGCCTTTCTCAATCCTTGACAATACATCTTCTTTCACTCCACAACGCTACCTAAAATTAACGTAATAAACTTCACTTAAAGTTTCTAAGTCTTAGGTGCGTTGAAGAAAACTGGATATCATACTTAATAGCAATATTATTTATTGATAAAATTAAACTGTAAGGTATCAGTAAAATTAAATCATGACAATGACTGACAAACATTAAAGTGAACAATGGCCTTGCATCTCCTTGGAAAGTTTGGGTTAGTTAGGTTTGTATGTCGTTGTTTTTAATTTTAGGCACGATTGCAGGTTCTCATCAATAAGACGACTTCTCAACATACTCTTGATAAGGTTCATGCTTGAAAATGATTGTTCGCATGAATATGTAGACCCGAGTAAGGAAAGAACAGCAAACGCTAGTTTTTTCAGCTGATTATATGAGTCAGGAATACTATTCCAGGTGTTAAAAATCAACATATCTTCCTTCTCCAGGTCTTTCAAAGCAGACCACTTTTACTGTGAACTAAGTTCACATTTGTTTTTCTCCAATATTTCTATATCAGCACAAAGACATTCAAATTTCGAGCTCCACAATTCTTTGTTTTTTAAATCCAGCAATTGCATTCCAAAGTTGCCAATGTCAATATTAAAAGGAGAAAAATTTAGTTCTGTTACATTAGCATTAAGAGTTTTTTTTAACAAAGGCTAACGTCGCTTTGCTGTTTCTGAATTCCTGAAACCTGTTGAAGAAAGCTTCCCTCATATTTAAAAGTGTTGTTTTGAAATAGCAAATGTCAATATCAAAATCATTTTCTTGGCGATGTTTCAACAAGCTTGGAAAGTGAATCAAAGTTTTTCTTTCAAATTCTTGAGTAAAAATGAGATAATTTGTTTTCGAATGAAATAACTTCTAACATCGAAAAAATTGTGTTTCCTTTCCCCTTTAGTTTACGATTTAGTCTACCATGAAATAAAATTTTTGGATCTATTGATCGATTGTTAGTTCTGGATAGTGAACACCCTTCTCAAGAAGAAATGCTTTCCTTATAGTTTCTGCTTGATAAGAAGTGAACGTTTATCAAAACGTTTCCTCTGCACTAACCAACGTACCTTGTTATGCAGCAGAAGTATCTTCAGTACCAATCTCCATTTCAACTAAAAATTCTTTAAATTGGCTATGAATTAAAAGTTTTAGATAAAAGAGTTTGATAATCTAATCACCATTTCATAAACTTGCAAAATTCTTCTGGAAATGTCTCGCGCACAAAGTTAGCTTCTGATGAATGATGCAATGGGTAAGTATCTCGTGATTAATTTTTTCTTTCAAAATAGCAATAAACCCGTTTCTTACGCCGGTCATACTTTTCGCCCCGTCTGTTGAAATTGAGTCAATTTTATCGAGTGGAATATGATGTTTTTCAATGCACTCAACTACAGAATATGCTATATCCTCTCCACGTGTTTGACCTTTGAGTGGCAATAATACTAAAAGTTCTCCTGTAGGACCTCTAGATGAAATACAGTAAATCGTGCAAAAAGTGAAACTTGCGCTGTATCATTTATGCCACAAGACTGGTTAACTGCTATTGATAAAGCTGAAACCAATTTAAGATCTTCGACTTGCTGGTTGGTTATATTCGAAGACATTTTGAGCGTTCTATCTTTCACTGCTTTAGCAGACAATTTTTAATTTTTAATTTTTTTTTAGAATATCTGCTTTGTTCTTAAAATCACGAAACAGCTCTTCGGATGCATTTATAAAAAAACTTTTATGTTTCCGCCGTCTGTATATGGTTTTTCTCTCTTAGCAATCTCTTGACTAACAACAAAACTTGCAATATTAACATTATTGGAAGATTACATCCATTAATTAAATACAGAACTTGATTTTTCTTGACTCTTATGAAGTTCCTCAACTGCTTTCTTCCTTGCATCACCGACAGGATATTTAGTACTAAATGACAAGTGTTTAGCTGTAAAGTGTATCTCCAAATTTGATTTCTTGCTATGCGCCAATTTTTCCTTACAAATAAGAGAGGTTGGAAGGTCATTTAAGTTTTGAATAAACGCGAAAGTCTCGGTTCATTCAACTTTAAATTCATGGTTTTCGTCTTCCTTTTTTTTTTGCTTCTTTGTAGTCATCTCAAACAGGGCACCTAGAAAAATGTTTCATTTTATAATTGTCGTAGATAGAATAGCATTACTTATTCTATTTACAAATTTATATTATCTTATATATATTTTTAACCCCAGTGAATAATAACAATAAATTATCTTCCTTACAAAACGATAATAATAATAAAACCACCAACACAAAATAATTACAATTCTTAAATTGATGACAAAAACACCTGTAGGATTTACAGCTGGTTGGAAAAATACAGAACTTTATGCTTCGAGTAGGTACTTTTGTCACACGCGCGCGATTTGCGGACGCGACTAGCACTCGGAAGTAATATATTGTAGAACACGATGTAAAGATACGATTTGACGATACACATACTTTTAATCTTTCTGGAAATGTTTTTTCATTAAGTCACTTCAGAGCACTAGCCTAAAGATAAAGACACAAACATCAACTAAGTATGTAAAAGTAGAAATAAGTAAGCCAGTCATCACGAGGTTTCAATCACACGTGGTATTTTGTGGAAGAGCCACACTCAAGGGGCCAAAGAGCCGCATGTGGCTCGCGAGCCGCGGTTTGCCGACCACTGTTCTAGTGCATACATGTAACCACAAAAATTTGGTCAACCTAGATAAACTTGTTCTGTTGCTCCAACAATTTCCATTTATAATTCTTTAATATTTTCATAATGCACGAAACACTTTTAACTCCCCCACCACTGTTTCGCGCTTTTCTGATACGCATGCATAACTAATTGCCAGCTTGTTTCATTTCTCATTTGTCATCATTGTGAGTCGAGCTTTAGTATCGGTAGCACGTGTTTTATTGTTTAATTATTTATTTAATTTATGTTAATCTTATAATACCATCGTTTGAATCTTTACGGCCCAAAATATGACGTCTACGCCGACAACTTCATCAGTTTTAAAGACTAGAAAAACTGTGAGTTGTATTGCTTTTTGGATGCCCCAAGACGGCTAAAACACAGTGTTTTACCTACTTATGAAGATATAAGGAAGTTTTTCTTGTGGTTAAGACATACCTCTGAAATTAAAACACTGGGTGAAATAGGTGAGATCATTTCTTTAAAGCTGACCAAGTTATGGAATAGAGCTTTTATTCCTATAGTATCGCATAATCGGATTATGAAATTATTTAGAGACTATTAT
>JABUQX010076849.1:0-27760 GCA_015478945.1 Trachelipus rathkii | reverse complement strand
AGGTTTAAGTTTAGTTTAAATTTTAGTTTAAGTTTAAGTTTAAGTTTAAGTTAAGTTAAGTTTAAGTTTAAGTTTAAGTTTATTTAGGTTTAAGTTTAAGTTTAAGTTTAAGTTTAAGTTTAAGTTTAAGTTTAAGTTTAAGTTTAAGTCTAAGTCTAAGTTCAAGTTTAAGTTTAAGTTTAAGTTTAGGTTTAGGTGTAAGTTTAAGCTTAAGTTTAGGTTTAAGTTTAAGTTTAAGTTTAAGTTTAAGTTTAAGTTTAAGTTTAAATTTAAGTTTAAGTTTAAGTTTAAGTTTAAGTTTAAGTTTAAGTTTAAGTTTAAGTTAGGTTTAAGTTTAAGTTTAAGTTAAGTTAAGTTTAAGTTTAAGTTTAATTTAAGTTTAGTTTAAGTTTAAATTTAAGTTTAAGTTTAAGTTTAAGTTTAAGTTTAAATTTAGGTTTAAGTTTGTTTAAGTTAAAATAAAATTAAGGTTTAAGTTTAAGTTTATTTTTCAGTTAAGGTTTAAGTTTAAGTTTAAATTTAGGTTTAAGTTTAAGTTTAAGTTTAAGTTTAGTTTAAGTTAAGTTTAGTTTAAGTTTAAGTTTAAGTTTAAGTTTAAGTTTAGGTTTAAGTTTAAGTTTAAGTTTAAGTGTAAATTTAAGTTTAAGTTTAAGTTTGAGTTTAAGTTTAAGTTTAAGTTTAAGTTTAGGTTTAGGTTTAAGTTTAAGTTTAAGTTTTAAGTTTAAGTTTAATTAAGATGACCAAAGTTTCAAAGTTTAAGTTTAAGTTTGACTTTAAGTTTAAGTTTAAGTTTAAGTTTAGGTTTAAGTTTATGTTTAAGTTTATGTTTAAGTGAAGGTTTAAGTTTAAGTTTAAATTTAAGTTTAAGTTTATGTTTAAGTTAAGGTTTAAGTTTAAGTTTAAATTTAGGTTTAAGTTTAAGTTTAGGTTTAAGTTTAAGTTTAGGTTTAAGTTTAAGTTTAAGTTTAGGTTTAAGTTTAAGTTTAAGTTTATGTTTAAGTGAAGGTTTAAGTTTAAGTTTAAAGTTTAAGTTTAAGTTTAAGTTTAAGTTTAAGTTTAAGTTTAAGTTTAAGTTTAAGTTTAGTTTAAGTTTAAGTTTAGGTTTAAGTTTAAGTTTAGGTTTAAGTTTAAGTTTAAGTTTATGTTTAAGTGAAGGTTTAAGTTTAAGTTTAAATTTAAGTTTGACTTTAAGTTTAAGTTTAAGTTTAAGTTAAGGTTTAAGTTTAAGTTTGAGTTTGAGTTTAAGTTTAAGTTTAAGTTTAAGTTTAGGTTTAAGTTTAAGTTTAAGTTTAAGTTTAAGTTTAAGTTTAGTGAGTTTAAGTTAAGTTAAGTTTAAGTTAAGTTAAGTTTAAGTTTAAGTTAGTTTAAGTTTTAATTTAAAGTTTATATTTAATGAAATACTTAAGTTTAAGTTTAAATTAGTTTAGTTTAAATTTTCAATTAGTTTAATTTAATTTAAGTTTAATTAAGTTAAGTTTAAGTTTAGTTTAAGTTTAAGTTTGAGTTTAATTTTAGTTTAAGTTTAAGTTTTAATTTAAGAAGTTTAAGTCTAAGTTTAAGTTTAAATTTTAAGTTAAATTTAAGTTAAGTTTAAGTTTAAGTTTAAGTTTAGGTTTAAGTTTAAGGTCAAGTTTAGGTTAAGGTTTAAGTTTAAGTTTAAGTTTAAGTTTAAGTTTAAGTTTAAGTTTAAGTTTAAGTTTAAGTTTAAGTTTAAGTTTAAGTTTAAGTTTAAGTTTAAGTTTAGGTTTAAAGTTTTATTAAAGTTTAATTAAGTTAAGTTTAGTTTAAGTTAAGTTTAAGTTTAAGTTAAAGTTTAAGTTTTAAGTTCTAAGTTAATAAACGAAAATTAATTTTAAGTATTTAAGGGATTTTTAAGTTTTAAATTTAAGTTTAAGTTAAGGTTAAGTTTTGTTTAAGTTTAGGTTTAAGTTTACAGTTTAAGTTTAAGTCTGAGTATTGTTAAAATTTAAGTTTAGGTTTAGGTTTATGTTTACGTTAGTGAAGTTTAAGTTTAAGTTAAGTTTAGTTTAGTTTAAGTTAAAGTTAAGTTTAAGTTTAGTTTTAAGTTTAAGTTAAGTTCTTAAGTTAAGTTTAGTTTCAAGTTTAAGTGAAGTTAATGTTCTAGGGTAAAGTTAGGTTTAAATTTAAGTTTAAGTTTTGTTAATTAAGGTTTAAGTTATAAGTTTTACAATGTAATTTAAGTTATAAGTTTAAGTTTAAGTTTAAGTTTAAGTTTAAGTTTAAGTTTAAGTTTAAGTTTAGGTTTAGGTTTAAGTTTAAATTTGAGTTTAAGTTTCAGTTTAGGTTTAATTTTAAGTTTAAGTTTAAGAGGTTTAAGTTAAAGTTTAGCTTTAATTTTAAGTTTAAGTTAGGTTTAAGTTTAAGTTTAAGTTTAAGTTTAAGTTAAATTGGTTTAGGACCATTAAGTTTAAGTTATAAGTTTAAGTTAAGTTTAAATTTAGTTTAAGTTTAAGTTTAAGTTTAGCTTTATTTTAGGTTTAAGTTTAAGTGTAGGCTTTAAGTCTTAAGTTTAAATTTAAGTTTAAGTTTTAGTTTAGTTTAAGTTTAAGTTTAAGTTTAAGTTTAAGTTTAAGTTTAAGTTTAAGCTTAAGATAAAGTTTAAGTTTAAGTTTATATTTAAGTTTAAAAATTAATTTAATTTTAAGTTTAAGTTTAAGTTTAAGTTTAAGTTTAAGTTTGTATTTAAGTTAAGGTTTAAGTTTAAATTTAAATTTAAGTTTAGTTTAAGTTTAAGTTTAAGTTTAAGTTTAAGTTTAAGTTTAAGTTTAAGTTTAAGTTTAAGTTTAAGTTTAAGTTTAAGTTTAAGTTTAAGTTAGTTTTAAGTTAAGTTTATTTTAATTTAAGTTAAATCATAAGTTAAGTTAAGTTTAAGTTAAGTTTAAGGTTTAGTTTCAAGTTTTAAGTCTAAGTCATAAGTTTAAGTTAGGTTTAACTTTAAGTTCTAAGTCTTAAGTGTTAAGTTTAAGTTTAAATTTAATTTAAGTTTTTAGTAAGTTTAAGTTTTAGTTTTAGTTTAGGGTGAGTTTAAGTTTAAGTTTAAGTTTAAGTTTAAGTTTAAGTTTAGGTTTAAGTTTAAGTTTAAGTTTAAGTTTAAGTTTAAGTTTAAGTTTAAGTTTAAGTTTAAGTTTGTTAAATTTAAGTTTAAGTTTAGGTTTATGTTTAAGTTAAGGTTGAAGTTTAAGTTTAAGTTTAGGTTTAAGTTTAAGTATTAAGTTAAGTTTAAGTTTAAGTTTAAGTTAAGTTTAAGTTTAAGTTTAAGTTTACTGTTTAAGTTAGGTTTAAAAGTTTTAAGTTATAAATTTAAGTTAAGTTTAAGTGTAAGTTTAAGTTTAAGTTAAGTTTAGTGTAAGTTTAAGTTTAGTTTAAGTTTAAGTTTAAGTTTTAAGTTGTTAAGTTTTAAGTTTAGTTAGGTTTAGGTTTCAAGTTTAAGTTTAGGTTTAGGTTTAAGTTTAAGTTTAAGTTTAAGTTTAAGTTTAAGTTTATGTTGAAGTTTAGTTAACGTAAGTTTAAGTTTAAGTTTAGTTTAAGTAATAAGTTTAAGTTTAGTTTAACTTATAGTTTAAGTTAAGTTTAGTTAAGTTTAATTTAAGTTTAATTTAAGTTTAAGTATTAAGTTTAAGTTTAAGTTTAAGTTTAGTTTAAGTTTGTTTAAGTTTATAATTTAAGGTTTAAGTTTAAGGTTTAAGTTCTGAGTTTAAGTTAACCAGTTTAAGTATTAAGTGTAGTCTTAAGTTGAAGTTTAGGTTTTTAAGATTTAAGTTAGGTTAGAGTTTTAGTTAAAGTTTATGTTTTAGTTAAGTTAGTTAGTTAAAATTTAAGTTTAAGTTTAAGTTTAAGTTTAAGTTCAGGTTTAAGTTTAAGTTTAAGTTTAAGTTTAAGTTTAAGTTTAAGTTTAAGTTTAGGTTTAAGTTTAAAATTAAGTTTAGGGTTTAGTTTAAGGTTTAAGTTTAACAGAGGTTTCAGTTGAAGTTTAGTTAAGTTAAATTTAGGTTTAAGTTTAATTTATGTTTCAGTAAGTTAAGTTTAAGTTTAAATTTAAGTTTAAGTTTAGTTTAAGTTTAAGTTATAAGTTTAAGATTTAAGTTTAAGTTTAAGTTAAGTTTTAAGTTTAAGTTTAAAGTTTAAGTTTAGTTGAGTTTACAATTTAAGGTTAAGTTTACGTTTAGTTTAAGTTTAAGTTAAGTTTAAGTTTAAGTTTAGTTTAAGTTTTAGTTTAAAGTTTAAGTTTAGTTTAAGTTTAAGTTTGTTAAAGTTTAATTTAATTTAATTAAGTTACTTTAGTTAGTTGAGTTGGAGTTTAGTTTAAGTTAAGTTTAAGTTAGGTTTAAGTTTAGGGTTAAGTTTAAGTTGAAATTTAAGTTGAAGTTTAGTTTAAGTTAAGTTTAAGTTAAGTTTAAGTTAAGTTTAAGTTAAGTTTAGTTTAGTTTAAGTTTTGTTTAAGTTTAGTTTAAGCTAAGTATAAGTTTTAGTTTAAGTTCAAGTTTAAGTTTAAGTTACAGTTTAAGTTTAAGTTTAGTTTAAGTTTAGTTTAAGTTAAGTTTAAGTTTAAGTTTAAGTTTTATGTTTAGTTAAGTTTAAGTCTTAAGTTTAAATTGTAGGTTTAAGTTTAAGTTTAAGTTTAAGTATTAAGTTTAAGTTTAAGTTTAGGTTTAATTTTAAGTTTAGTTTAAGTTTAAGTTTAAATTTAGTTAAGTATAAAAAAAATTGTAGTTTAAGTTAAGTTTAAGAGGTTTAAGTTTAGGTTTAATTTTAATTTAATTTTAAGTTTAAGTTTAAGTTTAAGTTTAATTTTAAGTTTTTAAATTAAAGTTTAAGTTTAAGTTTAAGTTAAGTATGTGTTTAAGTCAAGGTTTAAATTTAAGTTTTAAATTCTAAGTTTAAGTTTAAGTTAAATTAAAGTTTAAGTTTAAAAGGTTCAAGTTAAGTTTAAGTTTAAGTTTAGGTTTAGGTTAAGTTTAAGTTTAAGTTAAGTTTAAAGTTTAAAGTTTAAGTTTTATGTTTAAGTTTAAGTTAAGTTAAGTTTAAGTTTATGTGAAGTTAGTTAACTGTAAGTATAAGTTTAAGTTGAAGTATAGTAATAAGTTTAAGTTTAGGTTTACTTTAAGTTTAAGTTTAAGTTTAGTTTAAGTTTAAGTTTTAAAATTAAGTTTTAGTTTAAGTTTAAATTTAAGTTTAATTACTTTTGTTTACGCTTTTTTTTTTTTTTTTTTTTTTTTTTTTAGTTTAAGTTTAATTGAAACTTAAGTTTAAGTTTAGTTGTAAGTTGATTAGGTTCTAAGTTAGGTTTAAGTTTGAGTTTAATTTTAAGTTTTAGGTAAGTTAGTTTAAGTTTAAGTTATGTTTAAGTTAGGGTTATGTATAAGTTTTAAATTTTAAGTTTAACTTAAGTTTAAGTTTAAGTTAGTTAAGTTAAGTTAAAGTTAAAGTTAAAGTTTAAGTTTGTTTAGTTTAGGTTTAAGTTAAGTTTAAAGTTAAGTTAAGTTTAAGTTAAGTTAAGTGTAGTGTAAGTTTAAGTTAAGTTTGGTTTGGAGTTTAAGTTTTTTAAGTTTAAGTTTAAGTTTAAGTTAAGTGTAAGTTTAAGTTTAAGTTTGAGTTTAGGAGTTTGAGTTTATGTTTAGGTTTAAGTTTAAGTTTAATTTAAGTTTAAGTTTAAGTTTAAGTTTTAGTTTAGTTAAGTTTAGTTTAAGCTTGAGTTTTTGTTAAAATGTCAGTTAAATTTAATTTAAATTTAAGTTTTTGATGATAGGTTTAAGTTTAATTTAGGAGGTTTAAAACGTTTAATTTAATTAACCCTTTCTCTCATGAATTAATAATTTTTTTTGGAAAAGCAATGACACCATGAGCTTGAAATCCTATGAACTTCACTCAGCATAATTGTTTTGCAATCACGTGTTTAGTTAAAAATTAGATTAAAATTGGGAAACGTTGTTTTGAACAACTTATTCATTAGAGAAGTAAATCTTCTTGGGTTAAAAATTAAAAAATACTTTTTCATTTCCTCATATCTAATAAAAATGTAATGAATATTTTGACAACAAAAATGCTTTAAGAAAATTGGTGGAAGTTAAAGAAGCAATTTCTATCTTTGGTATACCATAAGTACACCTTGCACTTGATACAATGAGTATGACTGTATCCCTTTGGGCATAATCTGCATCGATGCTGCTTTTCATCATATTTCGGGAAATGGCCTAACGCGTCAAGTCTTATGTCTTTTGTTTGAACAGCTACTGTTGCGCTGCTTTTTTCGGAGCAGGTGAAGAAGATGAAGGACGTCCCCGATGTCTAATCATGCAGGGGGCAGTTTTCCAGCTTGAACCAATCCAGATGCAACTTCAGATTGGAAGATCAGCAAAGACATTGTGTCATTTTTCCCTGGATGACTAATTCTCTGGTCTCTTCGATATAATAGCCATCCATTTGTAAGCGCAATTTTTATGCAGTAATATATGATTGGCATGTACCATTTGTTGCTTCGCAATTTTTTTATAGAGAGAGAGCATCATGTCATTGAGATCAACGCCGCCCATGAACTTGTTATATTCATGTGTCATCTTTGGACAGTCAATGTTAACAAATGCTTTATCCTTAGAAGACCACCGCTTCACCTTGTCTTCCAATTCAGCATCAACAAAAGTTGAAGCAAGCTGCACTACTTGGTTGTCAAGCCACCTAATCACTTGGATATCTGATGAAGCATCCACCCGATAATCGTACGCTCCTCTTCCGATATTCTTCAATTCTTTTTCTGACATAAGCAACTTCTGGGCTCCTACAATTCTGTTGAATCTTATGTTCCCCTTTCAAACTTTCTTCTCGTAGCTCATTCAAAAGGGGTAAAGATGTAAAGTAATTTATCAAAAACACTTTGTTGTATTGATAAGGTAGATTGCTGCACAGTCTCATTACCAAATCGACCAAGTGATCCTGAGTTTAGGTATTTTCAGATGACTTTTCTGATACACCTCAACTTCCATTATATTAATTCCAGGGCTTCACACCTCTATATCTGACAACATCATATCAGGATAGGTTTCAAAAGTCTTATTAAAAACGTTGTCATCATCAGAACCCATGCGTTCATCCAGATTCTACTTTTGTAACGTGATTGTAAAAGGCTCTTGAATTCATTTCTCATTCTGATGGAAAAATAGAACTTTATATTACATTTAGCAAATCTACATCCTTATCTTATAATGTTGTTCACAAATCTCCCCTAATGCATAATGTGTTCATGATACTACATTCGAAAAAACACGTTGCCAAAAAATGCTAAATCAAAAAAAAACACCATCTTAACTAAGCAATGTCACTTCACATTTCACTTTATTCCCTACAATTTTTTTAAAAATTTCTAGTAACCCGAAACGTTTATAAAAAGGCTTTAAGAAAAATGTAAATACACCTAGCCAATTGTCACAATACTGAAAAAATGAAGAGGTGTCATAAAAATTAGGATTGCATCCACCCGTATGACCAGTTGATTCATCACTAGTTCCCGAATACGATATAGAGTCTCAGGAATGAATATGGAACAAAATATTGAGGAAACTGTGTTATTTTTTTCCAAATGTTGTCAATTGACAACAAAATGAGAGAAAGGGTTAAGTTAAATTTAGGTTTAAGTTTAGGTTTATGTTTCAGTTAAGGTTTAAGTTTAACTTTAAATTTAAGTTTAAGTTTAAGTTTAAGTTTAAGTTTAAGTTTAAGTTTAAGTTTAAGTTTAGGTTTAAGTTTAAGTTTAAGTTTAAGTTTAAGTTTAGGTTTAAGTTTGAGTTTGAGTTTGAGTTTATGTTTAGGTTTAAGTTTAAGTTTAAGTTTAAGTTTAAGTTTAAGTTTAAGTTTAAGTTAAAGTTTAAGTTTAAGTTTAAGTTTATGTTTTAGTTAAGGTTTAAGTTTAAGTTTAAATTTAAGTTTAAGTTTAAGTTTAAGTTTAAGTTTAAGTTTAAGTTTAAGTTTAAGTTTAAGTTTAGGTTTAAGTTTAAGTTTAAGTTTAAGTTTAGGTTTAGGTTTAAGTTTAAATTTAAATTTAAGTTTAAGTTTAGGTTTAAGTTTAATTTAAGTTTAAGAGGTTTAAGTTTAAGTTCAGCTTTAATTTTAAGTTTAAGTTTAAGTTTAAGTTTAAGTTTAGGAGGTTTAAGTTTAAGTTTAAGTTTAAGTTTACTTTACGCTCTCTAAGTTTAAGTTTGTGTTTAAGTTTAAGTTTAAGTTTGGGTTTAAGTTTAGTTTAAGGTTAAGTTTAAGTTAAGTTTAAGTTTACAGTTTTAAGGGCCGTATTATACATCGCTTATCTCTTCTTCGTCAAGTGTCCTTCAGAGATCTCCCTCTAACGTAAATTCAATTTATGAACGATCCTTGAGAAATTTTTTCCGTAAGGAAGCCTTGTCGTCGCAAAATACTTGGCGAAATCCTTCCTTAGTCAAGGTAACTCTGAACCAACCTTGAACCTCTCTTAAGATTTTTCCGAGGGCAGCCATTTTTTTTTTTATTGTACAATTCTGTCGCGTATTATTTATGTAATTTATTTCATTTGTAGGCATTTATTATGTAAATGATTTTGTCAAATATATACTTCGTGTAAGAAAATACCCAAAAACCACATAATTAGGCTCACACCAGAGAAATAGGCAGCGTGCAACCCGACCGGGCACCCTAACTATTAGTTAAGGAGCTCAATGATATTTTTATAATTTATCATAAGTTTCGTGCTAGCTACGATCAGCTTACGTTATGCCAACAAGCACTGGCAAGTACTAATGTGAAGCAACATCTTCATTCTCTAGTAATTTTAGTAAACGCGTTTTAGATGTATGTTCATATTTTTTTCTTTTTTTATTATTTCTATAACTTTACATACATAGAAGTTAATTATAATATACTTTATTTTTTTTAGATTCATTTACTTTGTGTTCATTGGCTATTGGTCTCTGACGTCATTAAATATGATGACGTTTTTCCTTGAAAACTGTCTTCGATAAGTAGCTTCCGATTAAAGGAAAGGGTGGTTTATAAATAGCAAATTTTTTTTTAAGATTCTTATGCAGTGGAGGAATGCTTATCTGAGGCTACCTTTACGGAAAGTCAAGACGTTTTTCAAAGTTGATTCGTAAATACGGGCCTAAGTTTAAGTTTAAGTTTAAGTTTAAGTTTAAGTTTATATTTAAGTTTAAGTCTAATTTAATTTGTTTGAAGTTTAAGTTTAATTTAAGGTTTAAGTTTAAGTTTTAAGTATTAGTTTAAGTTAAGTGAAAAGTAAGTTTAATTTTGTGTTGGTTAAAAAGGAGATTGAAATTTAATGTTAAGTATTAGTTTAGTTTAAATTAAAGTTTAAGTCTAGTCTAGTCAGTTCAAAGTTTAGTTTAACGTTTAACGTTTAGGTTTAGGTTTAGATTTAGAGTTTAGGTTAGGTTTAAGTTTAGTTTAAGTTTAAGTTTATGTTTAAGTTTAGGTGAAAAGTTAAGTTTAGTTTAGTTTAGTTTATTAATTTAAGTTAACTGTAAGTTTAAGTTTAGTTTAAGTTTAAGTATAGTTTAAGTTAGGTTTAACTTTAAGTTAGTTAGGTTTAAGTTTAAGGGTTAAATTTTTAAGATTTAAGTTAAGTTTAAGGTTAAGTTTAAGTTTAAGTTTAACGTTAAATTTAAGTTAAGTTTAGGTTAGTTCAAGTTTAAGTTTTAATTTATAGTTAAGTTTGTTAAGAATACAAAATATAAGATCTATAGGAGATAAGATATCAACTGTCAGTATTAAGTGTATCAGTTTAATTAAGGTTTAAGTTGAAGTATCATCTAAATCATAACACTTAAATACATTAAGATATAGAGACTGCAGTTTAATGTTTAAAGTCATTGACCGTGCTCAGTTTAGTTTAAGTCATAGATTTAAGTTTTAAAAGTCACTACTAACGTATAATCAAAAGTTCTAAAGTTATAATTTAAAGTTCTCAGTTTACGGGCTGTTAGTTAAGTTAGGAGGTTTAACAAGTTAAGTTTACGCTTAAGAATACAATTATAGGTCTATTGAAGAGTTTAAGATTTTATGTTCCAAAGTAAAGGTCTATCAATTTAAAAATATAAATATATTTCAAGTTTACATTTCAAGCTTATAGTTCTATTTTAAGAGTTTAAGTGTAGCTTAGTTTAAGTTTAGTTTACAGTTTAAAGACTTCAGAACTAAAAGTTTAAGATTTAGATTCATATCATATTAGTTCTCAGTCATAATTTATCAGATTTAAGTTTAAGTTTACAAGATATAAGTATTAAGAATATAAGTTCTGCATATTATATGTTCTAAAGGTTCCTAAAGTTATAAAATAATTATAAGTTTATGAATACTAAGCAAATATTTCCCACTATAGTATATAAACCTAAATATAACGAGTTTTAACCAAACGTTTAAGTTAAGTTTAAGTTTAAGTTTAAGTTAATTTAAGTGTAAGTTTTAAGTTTAAGTTGAGTTTTAGTTAAAGTTAAAGTCTAAGTTAAGTTAAGTTAAGTTTTAAGTTTAAGTTTAAGTTTAGTTAAGTATAAGTTTAAGTTAGGTTTAACTTTTAGTTAGTTAAGGTTTAAGTTTAAGTTTAAGTTTAAGTTTAAGTTTAAGTTTAAGTTTAAGTTTAAGTTTAAGTTTAAGTTTAAGTTTAAGTTTAAGTTTAAGTTTAAGTTTAAGTTTAAGTTTAAGTTAAGTTTAAGTTTAAGTTTAAGTTTAAGTTTAAGTTTAAGTTTAAGTTTAAGTTTGTTAAATTTAAGTTTAATCTTAGGTTTATGTTTAAGTTAAGGTTGAAGTTTAAGTTTAAGTTTAAGTTTAAGTTTAAGTTTAAGTTTAAGTTTAAGTTTAAGTTTAAGTTTAGTTTAAGTTTATATTTAAGTTAGTTTAAAGTGTATTTTAAAATTTCGTTAAGTTTAAGTTAAGTTTAGTTAAGTTTAATTATGTGTAAAGTTAAGTTAGGTTTAAGTCTAGTTAAGTCAAGTTAAGTTTAAGTTTAGGTTAAAGTTTAGGTTTAAATTTAGTTAAGTTAGGTTTAAGTTAGTTTTAAGTTTTAGTTTAAGGTTTAAGTTTGTTGAAGTTTATTTAACTTAAGTTTAGTTTAATTAAGTTTAGTATTAATTTAGTTGTTTAACTTGTTTAAGTTTCATTTAATTTAAGTTTAAATTTAGTTAAGTTTAAAGCTTAAGTTTAAGCATAGTTTTTAGTTTAGTTTAAGTTTAAGTTTGTTAAGTTTAAGTTAAATTATTAAGTTTAGTTTAAGTTTGAGTTAGTTTAAGTTTAAGTTTATTTAAGTTTAAGTTTGAGTTTAGGTTTAAGTTTAAGTTAGTTAAGTTTAGTTAAGTTTAGTTTTTGTTAGGCTTTAAGTTTTTAAGTTTAAATTTAAGTTAAGCTTAGTTAAGTTAAGTTAAGTTGAAGTTAAGTTTAATTAAGTTTAAGTTTAAGTAAGTTTAAGTTTATTAAGTTGTTAAATTAAGTTATAGGTTAGGTTTAGTTTTAGTTTAAGAGGTTTAAGTTAAGTTGAAAGTTAAGTTAAATTTAGGTTAAGTTTAAGTTTATGTTTATTTAAGTTTTAGTTTAAGTTTAAATTTAAGTTTAAGTTAGTTTAAGTTATAGTTAAGTTTAAGTTTAAGTTTAAGTTTTTAAGTTTAAGTTTAAGTTATAAGTTTAAGTTTAAGTTTAAGTTTAATTTAGTTTAAGTTTGAGTTTAATTTTAAGTTAAACTTTTAAGTTTAGGTTTAAGTTTAAGTTTTAAGTTTAAGTTTAAAGTTTAAGTTAAGTTTATGTTAAGTTTAAGTTTAAGTTCAAGTTTAAGTTAAGTTTATTAAAGTTTAAGTTTAAGTTAGTTTGACTTTAGGTTAAGTTTAAGTTTAAGGTTAGTTTAAGTTTAAAACTTTAACGTATATAAGTTTAAGTTCAGGTTAAGACTATTAAGTTTAAATTTAGTTTAAGTTTGAGTTTAAGATTTAGTTTACAGTTTAGTTTAAAGTTTAGTTTTAAGTTTAGGTTTTAAAGTGTAGTGGTTAAGTTTAATAGCTCTATGTTTGCGATATTTGTTGTAGTCTGGTTTATCGTTTAGGTTCAAGTATTAAAGTTTAAGTTAAGTTTAGTTTGAAGTTAAGGGAATTTGAGTTAATAAGTGTATATGTTTAAGTTTAAGTTTAAGTTTTAGTTTAAGTTAAGGTTTAAGTTAGATTTAAATTTATAACTTAAGTTAAGTTTTAAGTTTAATTAGTTTAAGTTTAAGTTTAAGTTTAAGTTTAAGTTTAAGTTTAAGTTTAAGTTTAGGTTTAAGTCTTAAATTTAAGTTTAAGTTTAAGTTTAAGTTTAAGTTTAAGTTTAAGTTTAAGAGGTTTAAGTTAAAGTATCTTAATTTTATTTAAGTTTTAAGTTTAAGTAATTTAAGTTTAAGAGTGTGTGAGTGGTGAGTTTAAGTTTAAGTTAATTTAGTATGTGTTAAGTTCAAGGTTTATTTTAAGTGTTTATTAAATTAAGTTAAGTCTAGGTCTTAAGTTTCAGTTTAAGTTTAGTTTTAAGTTTGTTTAGGTTTAGTTTTGTAAGTTTTACGTTTAGCGTTTAAGATAGTAATGATAAATATCAAGAAAATAAGTTTAAGTTAGTATTCAAGTTAAAATATGCTGAAAGCCAACTAGAGGCTGAGAGAAAATTATAAAGACAATAAAGTATACAAAGTATAAGTTTCACCAGCTTCTATCGTCTTTAACTTTAAGGTTTAAGTTTAAGTTTAGTATTAAGGTTTAGTATAAGTTCATTAAACTGTTAACGTTTTGTTTTAAGTGATAGATTATAATTATTAAGTTATAAGTCTTAAAGTCATTAAGTTTAAGTTGAAAATAATTAAGTATTAAAGTTGACGGTTAGTTTTAGTTTAGGTTTAAGATGAGGAATTTAATGAGTTTTAAGTTTAAAGTCTAAGTTAGGTTAAAGTTTTAAGTTTAAGTCATTAAGTTTAGATGTTTAGCTTAGTCTGTTTATGTTTCAGTTTACATATTAAGTCTTAAAGATAAAGTTTCAGGGTTTTTTTAAACGAAAGTTAAAGTTAAAGTTAAGTTAGGTTTAAGTTTTGGTTTAAGTTTAAGTTTAAGTTTAAGTTTAGTATTAAGTTTAGTTTAAGTTTAAGTTTATGTAAGTGTAGTTAGTTTAGTTTGAGTTGAGTTTAAAGTTTTACAGTTAAGTTTAAGTCTTAGTGTAAGTGTAAGCTATTAAGTTAAGTTTGAGTTTTGCGTTTGAGTTTAGTTTTTAGGTTTAATAGTTTAAGTTTTAAGTTTAGGTTTAAGAAATTAAGTTTAAAATTATAGTTTACATTCAAGTTTAAGTTCTGATTTTTCTGTTTGCTGTTTCAAGCTCCATCTTTGTAAACATGGGCATCTTCTAATAATTTTGTAAGCTTTTCAAATTGATTCGGAAATTGTTGGTATATCGCAGTTTGTAGAGTTATAAAAGCTTTGTTGCATATTCTGAAGGTTGTTTTAATTTCTTGCTTTATATCTTTGATATAACTATACTTTCTTAAAAAATAAAAAGGAACCAAAAATCACAGGTTGCTAGAAGTCGGACTCTATGATGTAGGACTATGCCGACGCTTTCAGAAGTTTCCAACTTTCTTGAAAGCCAATTCCTATCTTAGTTATATTGAACGCTCAAACTGAAGAGGTCCGATCAGGACGAAAGCTTTTTGTATTAAATAGCGTTCATGGTTTTGAAATTTAGTACCCATTTCTGTTAATATGGTGTTTTATAATTGTTTTTAAAAAAGTTTTTAACTATTGATTAACAATAAATTATGTGCAATAAAATTACTCAAGAATCTTAAAGCAGTTTTAAATATTCCAAAATGAGCACATATAAGAACAAACCATAAAGCAATATTTGAAGAATAACTTCTCGAGGGTGATACACAATATATACATATATATATATATATATATATATATATATATATATATATATATATAATATATATTATATAATAAATTATTATATATTAATATGATAATATAATATATTATATATATATATATATTATATATATATATATAATATATATATATAAGTAGTTACAGGCCATCTGAAGGTCTCACGATTTCTGAAGACAGCGCTTAGATTGGTATCGTTATGAAATTTGATCATATTATTCTATTGAGGGTGTTAAACTATTTACCTTTGAGTTTTCAAGATCGCAGGTTGATTCTATGGTGGTAAGCTGCCGAGGATTTTGACGGAATAGGTGTCGCTGACTCCCTTTTTGCTGCTTCCCAGCTACCGAGCGAGGTTAGGCTAGTGAAGCACCCAATCGGAAAGGTGTTCGCATGATCGGGCGACTAACGTTATTCTATATGTATTATATTTTATTATTATTTATATTATATTATTCATATTTTATTATTATTTTATTGATTATTATTATATTTTATTATTATTATTTTATTTATATATTCGAAGAATCCGATTCTGAAGTCGAAAACGATTCCGTAAGGAATCGTTTACACACTCCGACTCCGACTCCAACTCCGACTCCGTGCCGACATGAATTTATGTGTACCTATATTATTATATATATATATATAAAATTTAATATTTAATATATTTTATTTATTATATTTTAATTTATAATTATTATTAATATTTTAATACTATTATATATATTATATATATAACTATATAATATAATACACTATATTTATATATATATATATATATAATATGATATAATATTAATAATATATATATATATATATATATTATTTATATTATATATATATATTATATATAATTATATATTACTATTTAATATTATTTATATATACAATATTATATATATATATTATATATATCTTATATATATATATATAATTTTTTTTTATATTATTATTATGAATATATATATATATTATATATTTATATATTTTTATTATTATAATATATATCTATATATTATATATATTTATCTAGAGGGAATTCGATTTTTAGATTCCATGGCTCATCCTTTTGTGGCTCCGACTCACCGGCTCAGCTCTGTTCCGATATTATTATAATTATATATATATATATTTATATATATTTTAGATTATATATTATTTTATATATATATTATTATATATATATATATATATATATATATATATATATATATATTATATTTATTATAAATATATTATCTACATAGGTTGAGTTATCATAGACGGTTAAAAATTCGAGGTAGGTTAGATGTGACGTAACTCGTCGTGACGAGGTTACGTCCCCTATGCACCCAAAGGTGGGTCCCCACCCCTAAAAACATCACATGATCGAGTAAGGCTTGAATTTCGTGAGATGATTCAGAGTGTGAAATTTCTAGAAAGAGTGCTCTATCGGAATCGGAGATTGTTGTTATAAAAACTAACATGCACCGGGTGTCCTAATATGTTATCAACCCGTTAGATCTCAGAATATGATGTGTTAAAAGTCCGCATTGGGTTCTAGGACCCCCCACGAAGGGCGGTCCCGATCTGAAAAAAAAGCAGAGTTGCAAAACAGGCGATAAGATGGAAGGGAAGAAGATGAAGTGATGAATAAGGAAGGAAAGTGGAAGAAGAGTCTACTCAGTGGAAGTAGTAGTTGACAGCACACCGTGCTGGCTCCGGTGCGGTGCCGAGTTATTAAATATTTGTGTAATGGTACAATTTTGGTATCTTTATATATGTTATTGAACCATAGATCTCAATATGATGGATTTCAAAGTCCCTAAAGGGTGTCTGGAACCCGCAGTTGATGTGGAGGACCCTCTAGAAATGAACAGTAATGAATAAGAGAAGTGGAAAAGGAGTCGGATTCGGAGGCTGAGAAAGAAAGAGTGGAAAAGGAGTCTGAGTAAGAAGAGCCGGTGTATGCAACGGTGCAGTGCCGAGGTAATAAATAGTCGTCTAGTCCCATATTAGTATCAAAATATATGTTTATAGGAGTAGAACTTGGGAATATGAGGGTTGTAGTTCATAAAAAAATAAATAAATAAATAAATATAATAAAATAATATAAAGAAATAAATATAATAAATAAATATAAATAAATAAATTAATAAAAAAAATGAATTTAAAAATAAATGATATAAGTAAATAAACAGAATAAATAAATAAATAAGAAATTAAGAAATAATAATAAAAAAAAAAACAAACAAAAAAAATAAAATAAAATAAAAAAAATAAATAAAATTTTTTTTGAAAAAATAAAAAATTAAAAAAAATATATATAAAAAAAATTAGAAATTTTTTATTCTTTTTATGTTGATACTTAAAAAAATTTGAGTTTTCTTACACACCCCTAAAAGCAGTAAATAAGGAAATCAAGCCACCCACATCCCCTCCTCCTCCAAACCCTGTTATTGATCTATTAACCTTATTGATCTATTGATTCAATCATATCCGACGAATTGCATTTAGACATAAAAATAACATAGGTGAATAGTTATTTTATACTTGACCAATGAATATATTTGCAATGCGACAAAGTTTTCACAATCAAATAATGCTAACATGTCATAATCTGAACTAAGATATATGTTACAACGACAAACCTAACACGCTTTAAGCACCATAAACTCTTAACTAACAAAAGTCTCTAACTTAACAACAGGTCAAATGATAACTACATGAGCGCAGAACGTAACCCTACTCACTTTTTCCTAAACACTATCATGGATTATTTTGTACAGTTAAACATAGTAATATGTAATCAAATCGTTTAATGAATTTATACGCATTACCAGACTTCGTACATTCGTTCTGTATGCATTGTTAGTTACTTAACTGTTTTTAAGTATGGATCTTTGTTATTGTTAGCAGTTTTTTCCGAGCGTAAGGTATTGGTTAGGTTTATCAATTGAAATTATCGATAGGGTCAGTTGATGTTTATGTTTGCTTTACTGATGTTGAAACTTTGTTACGTTAGCATATCTTCATTGATCAGTAGAAAATTAGCAAGGTTATGATAAAATTGTTGTTAACTATTACTATGTAATGTTACTAAATATTCTATGTATGTTAGAAAAAGTGTGGTAGCTTACGTCCGGCGCTCATGTTAGTACTTTACTTGTGTTAAAATGTGAAACTTTGTAACATTAAACAGTTTATTATGTTTAGGTGTGTTAGGTATTCGCTTGTGGATTATATCTAATTCAGATGATGCTATGTAAGCTTTATTAATGTGAAAACACTTTGTTACGTTTAGCCGATATTCGGTTGATCAGTGTATTGATAAGTAGACAAGCTATAATTCTTTATTGGGAAAGATTTCATCATGGTAAATTTTTAGAGAGAGTGTACAATTGCTATGTTAGCAGATATGCTTGACAGAGTGCATAGGTTACATTTTTTTTTGTAGCAATCTATTACTTTACTGTTGTTAAGTATGGAACGTTTGTTTAATTTTAGCAGTTTAATTCTGCTTAAAGTTATGTCTTTTTTTCGTGTGAGTATCGTTGTACATTATATCTTAGTTCAGATTGATAACATATTTGTTTTTTAGCTAATTATTGATGTGAACCTTTGGCGCAAGCATAATCTCGTTGTCATGTAATGATAATTAGGTTAGGTTACTGATAAATTTATTTGTTAAAGGTACATGTTAATGGTAAATTACAATTCGAATATGTTTAAAGATAGTTGGAGAAAGGGGTGAATATAATTACGTTTATGGTATGCATTTAGTTACTTTACTGTTGTTATGGGTGGAACTTTGTTAATTGTTAACAGTTTATTCATACATAAGATATGTTAGGTTTTGATTCGATAATGTACCATTACATTAGCAAATCAGTTGATTGTGTATTTTCGCTCATAATGGGGAAACTTTGTTACTTATCTATTTTAATAGATCCGTATTTTTATTGCACACTGTTATGTTACACATGTTGTTCAATGGGACATATTTGGGCGGGGAAATTACCACATGATATGGTTAGAAGTGTGAGTAGTTACGTTCTGCCTCTCAATGTTAGTTAACTTATACTGTTGTTAAGATGGAACTACTGGTTTGTGGAAACAACTTTGAACGTATTTCAAAGTGTTAGCTACGTAGCTTACATTATATTCTTAGTCAATTATATACATATTTAGGCATTTTATTGATGGAAACCTTCGTCGAGATCAAGCATACTATTCCGTTGTGTCAGTATAAAGTACTTTACTTCTATGTTGATGCTTATCTAAAATGACACTCAAAAATATACTTGAATCAATAGATCATAGATCAATAGTCAATAACTCAACAGATAAGGGTTTTGATTGGTGAGGTGACGGATGGATTGACTTACCTTATTTACTGCTTTGGGTTGTGTAAAACTCAATTTTTTTCAGTTATATCATAAAAAAATAAAAATTCTTATAAATTTTTTATTTTTTAATTGCATCTTTCATTTATTTTTTCATTGAAAATGTTCTTTCATTCTTCCACCATTTGTTTTTCGCTTTATTATTATTTATTTATTTGATTTATTATTTATTTATTTACTTATTTACTTATTTATTTATTATTAATTTACTTTATTTTAGGTATATTCTATTTATTCTATTTATTTATTTATTATTTATTATTTATTTATTATATTTATTATTTTATTATTTATTTATGAACTATACAACCTCATATATCGATTCTTAGTCCTTTATAACATACTATTTATGATACTAATTGGGACTAGCACGCTATTTATTAGTACTCTATGCACTGCACGGATTGCCAACACCGGAGCAAACACCAGTGCAGATGTCAACTCCGCTCTTCTTACTCAGACTCCTTACTCACTCTTATCTTCTAAGCCTCCGACCGATCCCTTTCTCCACTTCTCATATATGATTCTGCTTCATTTCTTAAGTGGTACTCCCACACTGCGGGTCCCAGACACCCTTTCGACTTTAAAACCATCAATTCGAGATCTATTGGTTTCAATAAAAAATTATATAAAGAACCAAATTGTACCATACTACAATATTTAATACACCGGCACCGCACAGCACAGAAGCACCAGGTGCAGCTGTCACTCCTACTCTCTGAGTTCAGACTCCTTCTCCCTTTCCTTCCTTATTCATCCTTCATCCCTTCTTATCTCCTCTCGGCCTCTTTTTCACTCTGTAGCTTTTTTCAGTCGGGAAACCCTCCGTGGGGGGTCCTAGACATCCTATACGGACTTATAACCACCATATTCGAGATCTACGGGTTCGATAACATATATAAGACACCAATATTGTTGTATACGATTGTTTATTACTCGCAAGCATCGGCTCCGCACCCGGTGCCAGATACAATCCTGAATTCCGTACTAACTCTTTCTAGAAATTTCAAACATCTAATCTTCTCATCCAAATTGCAGCCTTCTACGGAATCTGTCGATATTTTAGGGTGTGGAGACCCCTCTTCGCGTGGACCATGGGGACGTAACCTCGTCCACGACGAGGTTACGTCACCATTAACCTCCTCCAATTTATACACGATATGATAACTTCTAACTTATGTAGATAGTATATCCGTAAAAGAGACTGAGCTGAGGCGGAGCCTATAATCGTATTCCTTGAATAAATATATATATATATATATAATTATTTAATATAATAGTATAATTATATATATAATATATAATATATATATAATATAATATATAATTATGTATATATATATTATATATACTATATATATATATACAATATATATTGCATTTTTTGTCCTAATCACTTATTAGGAGTTGGAGTGCGTTAAAAACGATTGCCTTACAGGAATCGTTTTCGACTCAGAAGCGATTCCCTTCAGGAATCGATTCTTCGTTATAATATAATAATAATAATTAAAATAATAATAATAATATAATAATAATAATAAAATAATAATAATAATATATTTAATTGATAATTAATAAATTAATAATAAGAATAACTAAATAAATGATAATTAATAATAATATTTATACATATAAAAATTCATAATAATAAGAAAAATAATTATAATAGGACAACGTGGAGTTCAACCGATCAGTCAATTACCTGTTCGATTTGGGCGGCGTCCTCGCGTTTGACGTCCTAATCTTACGCCGGTAATTGGAGCTCAAAAAGAACGTAACCCTCATATTTCAACCTCACTTCTCGGGGGCAGGCTTTACCCCTAGATCAACTAGCGACTTAGAAAACCGCGTTAACAGTTTAACACCTCAATAGAATGTATATCAAGTTTCATAACGATACCTCAAACCGTCTTCGAGAAATCGGTGAGACATCAGATTGGCCCACAACTACTATATATATATATATATATATATACTATATAAAATATATATATATATATGTTATATATATTATAATGATTATTTGATATTATTAATAAATATTAATGTATATTATATTGTTATAAACCCTTATTATATATTATATATATATATATATCATGCATGATGCTTTCTCATAAATTTGTGTATATATATATATATATATATAGTATTTAAAATATAATTCAACTTTAAATTATATATATATTTATTATTATATTATATATATATTATATTTATTTATTATATATATTACTATATATATTATATATTATATATATATATATTATTAACAATAAATTTTTAACATAATAAATAAAAATAAATAAATATAAACAAATTTTATGTATACATAAATTTGATATTAATTGTATATTAATAAATTTTATAATAAATAGAATATTTTAAAAAATAGTATTCAAATCATTATTTCTTAAAAATCTCTGTAAAGGTCTACGAAGTAAATTACAAAAAAATTAAAATGAAACTTTTTTTTTTCAATTAATATAAATAATGTAAATAATAAAATAAAATAATATCCTATTACCTTATCAAATTTTTTAATCGCCCTTTGTGCTCGAAACGTAAAAGTTTAAATATTTTTCTAACTGGTGTGTCCATATATTATATATTATTATATTTATATAAATATATTACTAATTACTTTATATATATATATATATATTATATATATATATATATAATATATACATACTATAATATTATATAATATATATATATAGTATATATAGATATATAAGTATTGCCTTATCATACAATGAAATATAGAAGTTTGTTACATCATATATATATATTAAATAATATATATATAATATATATATTTATATATTATATATTATATTATATAATTATATTATATTATAAATTTATATATATTATATATATATATACATTTATATATATATATATAATTATATATATTATATTTATATATGTATATAATAAATATATATATTATATATAGATTATTATATATAATATTATATTATATATAATATATAGTTAGGGTTATATTATATATATAATATATAATATATATAATATATATATATATATATATTATATTATATATATATATATAGTTAATAGTATATATATATTTAAATATAATATTTATAATATAATATTAATATATATTATTAATATATATATATATTATTATATTTATATTATATTTTATATATATTATATATATATTATAATATATATATAAATATATATATATATTATTTTTATATTATATACTATATATATATATATATATATATTATATATATATATATATAAATATATACTATATATATATATATATATATATTATATTATATATATATATTATTTATATATATATATATATAATATTATATTTATTATATATATATATTTATATTTATTATATATATTTTTATATATATTATAATTATATATATATTATATATATATATATTCTTAGGTATTGATATGAACATATATATTATATATATATTATATTATAATATATATATATATAAATTATATCTTATATATATATTATATTATATATAATATAAGTGGATTAATATTATATATATATATATTATTATTTTATATATTATATATATATATACTATATATATATAGATATTTATATATGTATATTTTTATCTATTATAATATAATATATATTATTATATATATTTTATTATTATTATATATATATATATTATATTATATATATTATATATATATTAGTATATTATATATCTATTATTTATATTATATATATTATATATATATATATATATTATATATATATATTATTATATATATATATATTCTTATTATATATATAAATTATTTATATATATATTATATATATATATAATATATTTAAATATATTTATATATTATATATTATATTATATATATATATATATATATATTATTATATATTTATTTTATCATATATATATATATATATTTATACTACATCTTACATCCTCTCCCAGTCAGTGTACGTGGCCAACCTCGCTTCCACTCTATGTTCTATCCATCACGATCTATCCGCCCAATCAACTCATTTATTGCAGGCAGGCCGGTTTCTTTCATTAATAATCTTCCACGTATCTCTTCCATTCTTTCCGCGGTCTTCCTTGGCCTCATCCCTCTGGTCTCCACCTCCAACCTACCTACTTGGGCAACTCCTCTCTGCACCCTGCTCCAGGTGTACCCAACATCTAGGCTGGCTGCGTTCACTTTATCATCATGAGTTGCACACCTACCGCTCTCTCCTTCACTGTCTCTTTTCTTATTCTGTCTTTCTTCTCGTCTTTCCAACACCGTGCTAAACGCAATATCTCGCTGTCTGAATTCTTTACTCTCCTTTCCCCTGTCATTGCTCATGTTCTCCCGCCCCAATACATACAGTAAATTGGGTCAACACTCCCTCGTATTTGCTCTCATTTCACCTGTTGTTTCAATATTTATCTTTCAAGATGGGGTATACTGCTCTTACAGTCCTGCATATTGCTCAATCCTACTCGTAATTCCTTTGCACACCCCCTTCTCTCCCAATATGTGCCTATTAGTTTATAACCTGTCCACCATTTATTAATCTCTCTCTACCGCTCTACCTCCGACTATTGAACTCTCCTTCCGCTCCTCCTTTAATTACTCATATTTCTGTTTTTCTAGACATTCATATTTATCCAGCTTCTCGTCCAATTTTAATACGAAACACAGCCACATTTTGCCTCTAACCTCTCACATCTCCCCACTTCCACACGTCAAATCATCTGATGATATACCATGATGTTCTCCGTCAATCTCCTCTAAACTCTCCCTTACACCTCTCTTATGACTGTGTCCAATACGCTATAACAGTATCGGCAACAACACACTACCTGCCCTACTCCAGTTTTTACCTCAAACCATTCCTCGTTTTATATACTGTTCTGACCCGTATTATTTATGCTTATTCACCGTATGGTACATTTTACTTACCTTTATCAGTCTATCTCCAACTTCATCAACCCCTTCCGAACTCTTCCACAGCTTCTCCCTGTGTACAGAATCAAATGCTTTCTTCAGATCTATGAAGCTATATATGCCTTCTTATTGTATTCCCCTGTCTTTTCCTGTATCATTCTCAATGCAAACATTAAATCTGTATTGCTTCTGCCACCTCTATACTCATACTGCTCTTCACCTAATCGCGGCTCTTTTTATCTTAATTTTCTTCTAATATTTTTCACTATAACTTCGCCATTGTGATCCATTAGTAGATTTCCTCTTAATTTTACAAATCTCCTGCGTTCCCCTATACCTTTACTAAATGGGACACTATTATTGACCTACAATCGGACCACCTACTCTTCACCCAACACCTGTTCAGAAATTTCAGCATCAAGGCTTTCAGCCCTCTCCTCCCTCCCTCAGCAAATATGTATCCCATCCTCACCAAGAGTCTTTCCGCTCTTACATTTTCCCAACGCCTCCTTCAATTCCTCTTTCCGTCTATTCCCTCCTCCCCTCCTCTCCCTCCTCGTCTTCTCTCTTCCTCTCTCTCTCTCCTTTCCTCTTTGACGCCACCTCCACATATCAAACCAACTCATCAAGAATTTATACTCTATCCACGTTTTGTTTTTTCCTCGCCGGGCTTACCAATGTTACTCCATTTCTATCTTTAATATTACATACTCTCCGCTTCGCTCTCTATACCTTCTTGCCAATCTAAAAATCTTCTCCTTGCTTTCCTTCATATCATCCATCAGTTCCTTGCTAGCTTCTCAGAGTACTCCTCTTTGCCTTCTCTTTCACACTCTCCGCTTCATTTCTTGCTCCCGTACACGGCTATGGATTGTACACTTCTGTTTTTAAGCCATCTTCTCATTGCTACCATCTTTTGTCTACAGCATTCTTTCCCTGGTTCATTTTACCAAGGTGTTATGGCTTCTTTCTCAACTCCTCCCATCCATTTTAAATACTAGGGTTTCCCCAGCGCTTCCTTTCAAATCACTTCTCTATGTGTGTCCAATTGTCTCAATTCACCGTTCATCCCAGATTTTTCGTTACCTACCAGACATAATTCAATTCTCTTATATAGTCTTGTGTCAGACGAGTCTACATTTGAGTGTACTTCTTTTCTTCTTACTTTGTACTTTGTGTGCCGCTGTGTATCTTAGATCAGCTAATAACGAGCGTCATATCTTGAATCCAAATGACACACACTGGTATCACTTATCTACATCTTCTCTATCTTCTATCCGAACACTATAAAGTAAATCTTATTATCGATCTTTTGATCTCAACAATTCTGTACCTTTATATCCACCTATATCTTATATCTAGTAATCTTTTTCTATTATGAAACCGTTTCATTATCTTCAGATTTCTCTTCATGCAAAAGTCTATCAATCACCCTCTGTGTTTCTCAATTTTTCTCCAAACTGTCCAACATTCTTTCCGCTTCATCTCTCCTCCTTTCCACTCTTGCATTGAGATCACCCATTAGTATTATCTCCTCACCTTCCCTTCTTCCCACCTCCACCCTTTCTTCCAGCGTTTCCATGAAACTTCTCTGCTCATTCTTCTGGTACGTCTGTTTCGTGTGCAACTATACCTGATATACGATGTATCTTCCTTCTCTAAGGTTTATTTCGTGCTAGTATGTAAACTTTGATTAGCTCTTCGAAATATCACATTTATCATCCCTTCGCAACAAGGTTGGTGATCGTTGTGTCCCAATATACTCCTACTCCATTCTTCCTCACTCACACCTCCATCCTCATTACTACATCAGCACCCAAATCCTTCCACCAGCTCTCTATCCCTCCTCTTTTTCCTCTTTATTCTCATCCCATCCACCATCAACAATCTATCCTCCTTTCTTTCACCGAGTCCTTTTATCTTCCTCTTTTTTCCGCTGTAATGCATATTCAGAGTTACAAACCTTCAACTTAAACTTTGTTTTAGTCAATTCATATTCCCAAAATGTTCGTTGGTCTATATTCAATAATGTCGATCGTATTCGATCTAGGTTCCTTTGTCTAGTGTTACAAGACAATTTCATATATAATAGTATATTTTATTATATTTATTATATATAATATTATTATATATATATTATAATATTTATAAAAACAGAGATATGATTTATCTATAAAAAGCTATAATATGTAATTTATGTATGTAAATGTATAGTTTAATTGTATATTGTATTATGTATGTTATGATGATTAGTGAGTATTGTATATGTATATATGTATGTATGTATGTATTGTATATGTAATGTATAATAGTTGTATATATGTTTATTCATGCATAATGTATGTTATGTTTTGTCGTTGTAATTGTGTATGTAAGATAAAAAACAATATAAATATATTATTGAATATTTAATGATATATAAATATATAATTAAAATAATATATATTATTATATTATAATATTATATTTATATACATATATTATATTTATATAAAATACTATATAATATAATATATATATATATATTATTTATTATAAAAGACATATAATACTAATGCTTAATATATACTATTTAAATAATTATTAATACCTATATATAATATATATATTATATATATATATAATATATATATTATATAATATATTTGTAATTTATATATAATATAAATACATAATTATATATATAAATCTTGACTTTTTTAATAATATTATGTATATATATATATATATATTATACTATAGGGGAGATTTCATAGATTATTAATAATAAAAAAATGATAACCCACATATAAGCCCAATAATATAACATATTTCATTAATTTACGAAAGTTTTTATTTCCAAAATGGTATAACAGTTTGTTAAATAGTGTCCACTTTTTACTCGGAAAAGTGAACAATTTAATATTTCTGTTTCTTTCGCCGAAACAGTTATAATACTCTATTTTGTCCGCGCTAATCTGATTTCCTGGGAAAAAAACCAGCAAACTGTTTCCCATTAGGTTTTCAATGATAAATTCAATTTCTAAGTGAGTTCAATTTAAGGAAATCCTTGGGTTCCGAATTAGCCTATTTGTAACTGGTGCAAATGGAAAGATAAGATAGATGTTATTTTAGTGCGCGATAAGAATTTGATACTCAGAGGTGAAATGAGAGAATCAAGGAAGGCATTAATAGTGAAACTCTGAAGCAATCTTCAGCAGAACTTTTTGATGTCCCTGGGCTGGGATTCAAAAGTAAACCGTAAATGGTAATGAAAAATCTTCGCAAAAATTCGTAGATTTTTTAAAAATTCCTTTAAAAAGACTGCATTATCTTCAATTATTTTTGTTTTTGGAGATTATTCAAAATTTTCTCTATTTTTACAATGAAACTCATCCAAATTTATTACTAAGTTTGAAGGATATTTGCTTTTATATGCTCCCTATAACTATATTCGTCTGATACTATTGCAGAAGGAGAAATTTAGGACTTCCTGCCGTATAAGGCTGACATGCGTAGTTCGTTGGCTTGGGATTACATCTGTGATCAAGATGAGCGATTTTCTTAATGATTATTTATATTTTGACCTAGCAATGTTCAAAAGATAGCCTAATTGATTCATACTGGCAGCCCTCGGTTTCGCAGTAACAATGTATTTGCTTACCAAATGTTCTGCGTGACTACTTTCACGGAAAATTTTTATAATCTGTTTACAAGTATGCCAACGTGTCTTCAAAATTCTGAAGCAGCATTTAGGTCATTTAATTACAAATTTAAACAATGGGAACAACAATGAAAAATTTGCTTTTGGGTACTAATATCTTGTTAACTTTTGATAATACATTTCTTTCCCAGGCATGGTGAGCACCCATCAAACCCAAGTCCAACACTGCTGTACTCATATATTAAATTGTATATACCTTGTGTAGAGAAATATTAGCTCTTGCTTACTTAATTCAGGCTATTTCATTTAAAAGAGGAGTAAAAGTCTAGAAATTATTTGCTACAAATTTGAAATCCTTATCAGACTAAGCGAACCAACAATCGATTAGCTGTTCTGTCCGTATAGTCTCCTGTTCTGTTGCTAAACAGGGAATAAATTATTCACAATTGTTTACTCATTCACAATTTGATTCCTTAATCAGCAAACTTTCCACAAATAAATATAATTTCATTTTGATCATATTTGATTGACTTGCCTTGTCGCTATTTCCAAACTGTTTCCACAAGGAATATCTCCACTTCTACTTCTAGAATTTAAGCAAACGGAAAAATTGCTGGTACCTGCGGTGCTACTCGACAGCGATATATGGGTGCCACAATAATATTAAGCATAGAAATTAAAGTAACCAATTTTTACTTTTTTTTTTCTTAGAATGCTTACACTTTCTCAGCAACATGCAGTTGTTAAGTTACACTAATACGCTTGATGTTAATATTATCGATTGAAATTTTTTTGCTTGCTGACTGAGCATCTTATACCCATTC
>JABUQX010076848.1:27500-32500 GCA_015478945.1 Trachelipus rathkii | reverse complement strand
CAGATGTCCAAACCATCTCAACATTCCCTTCTCCGCTCTTCTCACCAAACCATTCTTCCAATCACATCTCTCTCTTATCACCCTATTCCTAATCCTCTCTCTTTTACTAACCCCACATACCGCTCTCAACCCTTTCATCTCAAACACTTCCAACTTCTTCCTGGACCTAGCATTCAACCCCCATGTTTCACACCCATATAGTACCGCTAAAATAATAATAATAATAATAATAATAATAATAATATTAAGTGATAAATCTCCCTCCTTCCATAATTCCCTCAGACCACTCAATGCTCTCGTTCCTTCTCCTACTCTGTGATCTATCTCTTCCTTCATCCCTCCTTCCTTACCCAAATCCATCCCTAAATATCTGAAAACCTTTACTTCTTCTAATACTACACCTCCTACTCTAATCTCTAACCCCATCCTCTCATCTGTTTCCTCCTCCTCAAACACTAACACTTTACTCTTACCTGGATTTATCTTAAAATCCCTTTTTGTCCTCAAACACTAACACTTTACTCTTTCACCAAATACTACAGCCCTTCTGAATTCTTCGCCACTAAGGCAGTATCATCCGCAAATAGTATCATGTTCACTTCCCATCTATCACCCCTATCCATCAATTCCACCCTCCCCTCCCTCATCATTCCTCTGCAGACACTCTCCATAAATAAATTGAAAAGCCACGGTGACATTACACATCCCTGTCTCAACCCTCTCTCTACCCCAAACATCTCACTTCCCTCCTAATACTCTCACACACATTCTGCTATTCCTATAGGCACCCAATACTTTACCTAATTTTAATTCCTCACTCACATATTCTCTCCCAAAGCACCTTCCATAATTCCCTCTTCACTCTATCATATGCTTTCTCCAGATCTAAAAAAACACCCATACACTTTCCCTTTCCTTTCTATACCTTTCTCCACAAGCATCTTCATTGTAAATACTTGATCCACACACCCCCTTCCCACCCTAAATCCTCCTTGTTCTTCCCCCATTCTCTCTTCCGTTAAATCTCTCACCCTCTCAATTAGTATTCTTCCATACACTTTCCCTACTACACTCAAAAGACAAATACCTCTATAATTCCCACACTCCATCCTATCCCCTTTCCCTTTATACAGGGGAACCAAACAGCCATCCTCCCAATCCTGTGGAACCTCTCCAACATAAATTATATAACCTATACAGCCATTCCTCCACCCCTCTGCCTCCCATCTGTAACATTTCCATACTTACACCATCCAGACCTGTGGACTTTCCTTTTTTCCTTTAGTTAACGCCCTAATAATTTCTTCCATTTGTATTTCCATATCCCCTTCCTGCCCCACTTCCCCCCCATCCTCACCTCTTGTAAATCCTCCTCATCTCTCCCACCCATTTCATTCAATAATCCTCTAAAATATTCCCTCCATCTTTTCCTCACCCTATCCTCCCCTCCTCCCTTAACCCTCTCCCCTAACCCCTCCATCTTCTTCCTTTTCTTATTCACTTCTTTCCAGAATATCTTGCTCCCTGATTCAAAATTTTCTGTCACTTTTCTACACCATTCATTATTTGCAATTTTTCGCCCTCTCCACGTCTCTTGCTTCCACTTTAAACTCTTCTGATATATTCTCTCCCAGCTTTCCTTCTGTCTCCCCCCAACCATTTCAATATTAAACCCTTTTTCTTTTTCACCAACTTTTTCACTTCCTCACCCACCATTTCACTTCCTTCTCTCTACTGCTCCCACCTTTTACTCCACATATCCTTCTGGCCTCTTCACAAATTGTCTCTTTAAATCTCTTCCTCCTCCTCCACATCCCTAATTTCCGTTCCTCTCACGTCCCTCCACCTATCCTCCATAAATTCCTCCTAAACTCCTCTACACATTGGGGCTCATCAATGTCAATTCTTATGACTTTCTATTTTTTTTCTTCAACTGCTACTTCCCTACTCCTTAACCTAGCAAAATCAGAACTGTAATAGTGATCAGATAACTCCCTACCTGCCCTCTGGATACATTTACATCTAGTAATTCTGCCTCATCTTTCATTTTCTTATACACATAATCCAAGATTCTTCCCAAGTTATCTCACTCTTCCATGTATACTTATGATTTTCACTTTTCTTGAACCAAGTATTCCCAACTATCATTCTTCTATCAACACACAATTCTAACAGACTTTCTCCATTATCATTCCTCTCCCCTACCCCAAATGATCCTTATTATTCTTCCCACCCCCTCTCTTCCCACTCCTGCATTCAAATCTCCTATCAAACAAATTCTAATATTTACCCCGAAACTTTCCTGATGATCATCTAACCCTCACCCAAAATCTTTCTCCTCCTCCTCGCCCATTGAATGGTGTATACAAGTACAGAAACCACATCTCAATTTAAAGCATTTAACTACATTATTTTGAACCCAACTGACGGTAATATTTTTACTTTATCCCACAAACCTTCACAACTATTCCCTACCCTTCCTCATGCCCCTCACTCTCTCTCGTTCATCCCTCAAATCATACCTCCCAAATTTTCCAAAGTCCATTCTTCATCCTTTCAGCTTTGTTTGTCAACCCTAGCAAGACCCAGCTCTTTTTTCTTTCGAACATTAACCCTACTTCTTCCCTTTTCAAATCCTCATTTATCCCCTATTCATGTTGTAACCCACTTATATATATATATATATATAGAGTATATATATACCTACATATATGTATATATATATATAGAGTATATATATAGTATATATATATAAACATATATATATATTAAGTATATAATTATATAGATATAAAAGTTTAAAAGCGGTCATTAATACCTATGGATTAATAATAGTCTAAATAACTCCTACATAACAACAACAACAAATAATAATAAACACACACACACATAATAATAATAATAATAATAATAATATTAATAATAATAATAATATAATAATAATAATAATAAATGTCTATTCAATTTCCAACGAACAATTGATTCTACTTCTCAAATTTTTTTCAAGTGAAGTTTTTTGGGCCGATTTTTTTCCTTATTTTTTTTTCATTTTATTTGAAATGAAAGAAGCTCCAATTTAAATTTTTTACATTTGTCTTTATTTTCTAATAAATATCGGTATTGATGTCTCAGTTACATATAGCAGTTATGAGAGTAGAAAGGATGAAGGAGAGCAGGGGGCAGATGGGGAGCTTAAAGGAAAGGATAGGGCACAGACGAAATAAATGTAGAGAAAATATTTTAGTATGTATGAAATAGAAAATTGCAAAGACTTAAAAAGTATTTAAGGTGAAGAAGCAATTTGTGAGAGAGAGAGAGAGAGAGAGAGAGAGAGAGAGAGAGAGAGAGAGAGAGAGAGAGAGAGAGAGAGAGAGAGAGTCAACAGTAAAATGAATATGTTATGGTGATATATATATATATATTATATAGTATATATAGAGGAGAGTAGATATATATATATATATAGATATATAAGGCATATATATATATAAGGTATATATATATATATATGGAGAATGGATGGGCAGCAAGGACCCTAAAAATTAAGAAGTAATCAGTGGATGTAAACAATAAAAACTGTCCAACTCTTATTAAAATAGATTCCCGTGAGGAGAGAGATGAAAAGAACCATGGATTTTTAAGGCTAAGAAACTGTCACGAGAATGGAAAATTTATAAAAGTTTCAAGTTTGTTGAAATTATTTGTGTAGGTTTAATTATGAAGTTTTAAGATGCTGGAAATATATAATATTGGGGGTTCACAGCCTCTGCAGGGCAAAAAAAAGACATAGGATAGCTACTAAAAGAAGGATTAGTTAGGTTAAGTTAAGTTATTGCATGATCTGCAGACAATCTAAATGAAGAGATTTTTTTTTTACAAGTGCTATCCCTTCCTTTGTCTAATCATAATATGATATTTGGTAACGGAAATAATGTTTATAAGAAATCTTATGACCTTAATCACAAAAATATAATATATTTAAGACATTTATGAACAGAAATGATCTACAGCGTAAAGTGGGAATATGTGGCATAAGAACAGATTGTTTCCCTTCACATTATATTACTACAAATGTCCCTACATATCAAAACCCCAAAAATATATATACAATAATAGTAGTATCTCAGACATTCTGAGGCGTAATGTATATATATATACTATAGCTGGCACTGGAGAAATAAAAGCTAGATTGCGAAGGAACCATCAAATAAAAGCTTCCCTAGTTTTATCTCCCTTTGACCTCTCTTTCTCTTTTAGGTAGCCCTCTTTTGATGTTTTGACCTTGATATTTAATCTTGATGTCAGTACCATGTACCTGGAAATTAACCTCTTCACAGTGGCCTGTAGGACAGTAGACAAGCCGAACTCATTCAGTACCCAGCTGCACCTTGGTAGGTAACTGTCCCTAACAACATGAGGCCGCGGTGCGCCTGTCCTGTAGAATCACCTTAACTGGCTACCATGGTTGTTGAAGGTGCAGGATGTCATGTAGGTACCTGCCCCAACTTGAACGCATGTAGGTAACGTTCCTAACTTTGAACGCATGTAGGTATCTTTCCTAACTTGAACGCATGTATGTTCAATGTATTAAGCCAACCAGAGCGCACAGAAAGACACATAAATATCGATTTGAGGGTAAAAGACATCGATAAACCGATTGAATCACTGAGTTTTGTCACCACATTTAAACATCCTAGGAACCAAAACCCATTTAGTTAATTGACTAAGTTCGTGTTAAAAACTCAAGAAACGGTTATCCAGACTTCAGATATCTCACCGACCTTAGAAATTGTACTTGATACATCAAGTATCAAAATCTAACGAATTATTAGAAATGTCCAAGCACAGCCGACACTCGGAATTTTCTGGCCCAGAAGCTCCAGCCTCCGAAAACGTCTCTGCCCTCAGGAAACGTATCGTGGCCCCGAAGGCAAGTCGTCATCATTGACGTACAGTACAGCCATCGGAAAAGAGCGAAACTCACATCCAGAGTTAGACAT
>JABUQX010076848.1:5000-17500 GCA_015478945.1 Trachelipus rathkii | reverse complement strand
TCAAACTGACATTCCTCAGTTTTTGATATCCTGTTTTACCCCACTTTATGCTGGTCAATGATGTACTTCTACGCCTTTATCGGTCTGCCTCCTAACTATACAATCCCTCCTTGAACTTCACTGCTTCTCTCTGGTACAGGAATCAAATGCTTTCAAGCCCATAAGGCATATATGCCTTCTTATTGTATTCCCATATGTCTTTTCCTGTATCATTCTCAATGCGAACATTAAATCTGTAGTGTTTCCACCTCTGTACCCATACTGCTCTTCATCTAATCTTGGCTCTATTTTTGATCTTAATTTTCTTTCTAATATTCTTTCATATAACTTCGCCATGTGATCCATTAGTGAGATTCCTCTATAATTTTTACAATTTCCTGCGTCCCCCCACTCTGATACATACCTATTCTGTCACCTCTCCATCCGGTAACTTACCTTCACCCAACACCTGTCAGAAATTCCCAGTACAAGGCTTTCAGCCCCTCTCCTCCCTCCCTCAGCAACTCAATATTTATCCCATCCTCACCAGGAGTTTTTCCGCTCTTCATTTTCCTTAACGCCTCCTCAAATTCCTCCTCCATTATTCCCTCCTCCTCTCCCTCCACGTTTCTCTCTTCCTCCTCTCTCTCTCTCTCTCTCTCTCTCTCTCTCTCTCTCTCTCTCTCTCTCTCTCTCTCTCTCTCTCTCTCTTCCTCTCTCCTCCTCTACTTCCACCTTCAACAACTCATCAAAGTACTCTATCCACCTTTTGTTTTCTCATACTCTACTCTTCGCTCCTCTATACGTTCTTGCCAATCTAAAAATCTTCTTCTTGCTTTCCTTCATATCATCCATCAGTTCCTTTGCTAGCTTCTAAGCCACCTCCTCCTTTGCCCTCCTCTTCACTCTCTCCGCTTCATTTCTTGCTTCCACGTACACGGCTTTAGAGATTATATATATATATATATATATATATATATATATATATATATATTGAGTAGATGTATATGTTATATATGGGTAAAAGTTTCAATATATATATATATATATATATATATATATATATATATATATATATATATAAATCGTAATTCAAAATTACAATTATTCCTACAAACTCCCATATGATAAAGATGACAAACAATATTTATTTTCCTTATATGCATTTAATCAATGTAGAAACATATCCTCAACATCCTCACTTTTCTTTATGATGCGGATGTTCCGTTAAGTGAGGATGCGGATGTCAATTATGCGGATCTTTAAAAATGTGCGGATGCGGATGCGGATGTCATGTCCATCACTAATATATATATAGCATATATATATATATATATATATATATAGCATAGAGATATATATATATGTATATGAGGTATATATATATATATATATATATTTATATATATTTATATATATATATAATATATATATATATATATATATATATATATATATATATATATATATATATATATATATATATATATATATATTATATATATATATATATATATTTATATATATATATATATATATATATATATATATATATACACATATATATATATATATATATATATATATATATATATATATATATATATATATATATATATATATATATATATATATATATATATATATATTAAAGTAAATATATATATATATATATATATATATATATATATATATATATATATATATATATATATAACGCTATATCATCTCATCATCATGTCATCTAAGATACATATATTTGTTTTTGGGAAACCTTATTTTCAATATAAATAGGATGACTAAAAACGGAATAAGAGCCATAAGATTTATAAATTATCCTCAACGTTTCGAGTCACTCATGACTCATCCTCAGGAGGCTGCAAAAACACATATACATAATATTACAAAAAAGTTAAACGATGAAAAATAAATGACATTGAAATTAAAATTAAAATTGCAAGTATATATAAAGGGAATAATGTTACACATATATATAAAAGGGACACAATGCACAATTAGTGAATGGAAAATTAGAACTAAGATTAAAATTAAGATTAAATTACAATCGCAAATGGGAGTAAACGGAAATTTAAATCACAAAATAAATAAATAAATAGCACACCTAATAGATCCGGAGTTAAAAAATGAACTAAGAATAAAATCATAGGGGGCAGCGACAACAAAAATTAGTTGGTTTGGTGAAATGTTTGAGAATCCAGAGTATAAGAGATATAAGAAAAAATAACGGATATGTAGAGGAATATGCAGGTATAAATAAAATAAAATAAAATAAAATAAAAGGATATGCCTATCCATATACACTGTAAATAGTTGTTAAACAATGAATGTAGAATTATCAGGTTAGTAGATGGATTGAAGGGTTAAGTAATATTTAGAGGGGTAGAGGAGTGGGAGGAGTTCAAAGGGGGATTTAATTGTTTAATATAAAGGGATTCCAAAATCTTACGGTCAGTATCAGAAGTAGATGAATGCAAAATGTTAAAATCAGAGAAGCGGAGGGGGTGACCAGAATCGTGTGTGTGGGAGCGGATTTGGGAGTGTTCGGGGGTAAGTATGGGAAGGTTGGTGCGAAAAGATGTGCCTATATGTTTATGTATTCTCAGCTGTAGTTGAAGGCTGGTTTGGCCTATATAGCAGGTATTGCAATCTGCACATTTAAATATGTAGACAACTGAGGATTTCAACAACATAGGGAGCATATTTTTATGGGGAAAGAAAGAGCTAATGGAAAGGGGGTTAGTAGCAATGAGGTGGGGGTGAAGTTGAGGGAAGAAGGTATTAAGGAGTTTGCGTAGGTCAAAGATTAATGAGGGGTGGGAATGGCCAATGTAGGGGATCTTTAAGTAAACTGAAAGTTTTGGTGCTGTGGGGAGGGGAATTTTTGGTTTGAATATGTTCATGAGGAAGTCGTGAATGGAGGAATCAATGAGGTTGGGTGGGAAGAAGTTAAAAGTGAAGAGAGTTTTAAGGTGGACCATTTCATCGTGGAAGTTTTGCCAGGTTGAGCAGATTTGGTAGGCTCTGTGAAGGGAGATGGTGATGGAGTTAAGGATGAATTTGAAGGGGGATGAGCTTAAGAAATTAATACCGAGGAGGGAGGTGGTAGGTTTCCGATAAACGGAGGTGGTGAATCCATTGGGATTGTGGTGGATTAGGACATCAAGGAAGGGGAGGGTGTTATTGGTTTCATCCTGGCGGGTAAATTGAATATTGGGGTGTTTTGTGTTAATATAGTTAAAGAAAAGGTCGGATTGGGGTTTATTACGAAAAATTAAGAAACAGTCGTCAATGTATCTCTTGTATACAAGGGGCTTGAATTCATTGGGGCAATCATTGAGCCAATTAGTCTCATGGTAACAAAGGAAGCAGTTGGCAAAGGTGGGGCCTAGAGGGGAGCCCATGGGCATTCCATCTGTTTGTTGATAGTATTGATCATTGAAAGTGAATAAGCTATTGTTAGTAGCAAGGTTTAAGAGTTTGTTGAAAATTGGGGGGGTTAGGTTGAGGGAGGCCGGGATATTGGGGTTATGTGAGTTGGAGATAATGTTGGAGGTTTCGGAGATAGGAATGTTGGTGAAAAGATTTGTAATATCAAAGCTGGTGATGTAACAGTCAGGGAAATGGAGGGATTGGATGTATTTGGAGAAGGTGAAAGAGTCAGAGAGAGTGTAAGAGTTAGTGGTAAGGGGTTGGAGATAGGGGATGAGAAACTTAGAAATATTATAGGAGGGGGTATTAATAGCTGAAAGGATAGGGCGTAGGGGAAGGCAAGGCTTATGGGTCTTGGGTTTTCCATACATTATGCCAGGGGTAGATCCGGAAACATAGAGTTGTGAGTAGTAAGGGGTGAGTAAATTTTGTTTTTTAAGTGAGCGTAAGAAGTTATTAATTTTGTCTTCTATTTGGATGATATGGGGGAGTATATTATCAGTATATAGTTTTTTAAATTTGGAGGTGTCTGAGAGGAGGGAGTTCATCTTATTGGTGTAATCAGACTTGTTCATGATCACAACTCCTTTGCCTTTATCAGGGGAGCAGATAGTAATGGTGGGGTCATTTCGGAGAGATTTCAGGGCTAATAAGTTAGCTTTTGTGAAAAGAAGGGAGGGAAAACCAAAAATTCCCCTCCCCACAGCACCAAAACTTTCAGTTTACTTAAAGATCCCCTACATTGGCCATTCCCACCCCTCATTAATCTTTGACCTACGCAAACTCCTTAATACCTTCTTCCCTCAACTTCACCCCCACCTCATTGCTACTAACCCCCTTTCCATTAGCTCTTTCTTTCCCCATAAAAATATGCTCCCTATGTTGTTGAAATCCTCAGTTGTCTACATATTTAAATGTGCAGATTGCAATACCTGCTATATAGGCCAAACCAGCCTTCAACTACAACTGAGAATACATAAACATATAGGCACATCATTTCGCACCAACCTCCCCATACTTACCCCCGAACACTCCCAAATCCGCTCCCACACACACGATTCTGGTCACCCCCTCCGCTTCTCTGATTTTAACATTTTGCATTCATCTACTTCTGATACTGACCGTAAGATTTTGGAATCCCTTTATATTAAACAATTAAATCCCCCTTTGAACTCCTCCCACTCCTCTACCCCTCTAAATATTACTTAACCCTTCAATCCATCTACTAACCTGATAATTCTACATTCATTGTTTAACAACTATTTACAGTGTATATGGATAGGCATATCCTTTTATTTTATTTTATTTATACCTGCATATTCCTCTACATATCCGTTATTTTTTCTTATATCTCTTATACTCTGGATTCTCAAACATTTCACCAAACCAACTAATTTTTGTTGTCGCTGCCCCCTATGATTTTATTCTTAGTTCATTTTTTAACTCCGGATCTATTAGGTGTGCTATTTATTTATTTATTTTGTGATTTAAATTTCCGTTTACTCCCATTTGCGATTGTAATTTAATCTTAATTTTAATCTTAGTTCTAATTTTCCATTCACTAATTGTGCATTGTGTCCCTTTTATATATATGTATTCCCTTTATATATACTTGCAATTTTAATTTCAATGTCATTTATTTTTCATCGTTTAACTTTTTTGTAATATTATGTATATGTGTTCTTGCAGCCTCCTGAGGATGAGTCATGAGTGACTCGAAACGTTGAGGATAATTTATAAATCTTATGGCTCTTATTCCGTTTTTAGTCATCCTATTTATATTAAAAATAAGGTTTCCCAAAAACAAACCAATATCTAATATAATACGAAGCAGATACGATGGCCTTACTCTTGGAATCTTCCGCAAAAATGAAAACTTAACCAAGCGCATATGCAAACTAAAACTGGATATCCGTTTCCTTACGATATGCAAAACCTATAATTATATTCCATCGTTCATGAAGTTTAAACTCTACCGCCGCTCACTCTACAACAGTCACTTCTATAGATCCTGGACTGCGAAACTACTTATTAATGAATTAAAATTTAAACAATCTTCCCTCCGTAAATTAAACTTAGAATTGTCTTACCAAACAAATCTTCTGAAAAATAGCGTATCATGGATCGATTATATGTGCTTACTTAAAGTTATTAATTTCAATTCCTCTTCTTATACTGATCAGATCAACAAACGTCATAACTCCAAATTGAACAAATTAGGTTTAATTTCCAACTTTAATCGTAACCCTAATAACATTATCTTTAACTATAGCAATAGAGTCCTTTCCCCTATTGAAAAACGTACTCTCTCCCTAGGTTTAGATTTTAAGCTCCCGACCTTTAAACTTAACTTTTACAATTTCTTCCTCCTTTTTGAAAAACTTCACCTATCCTTATCTAATTATGACATCAGAGGTAATCGTCCCGACTTCACTGCCAACCTAAAATCCTTAGCCCACAAATACTACCACAATTTTAAACCCCCTAACTTTCCCTCCCTTCTTTTCACAAAAGCTAACTTATTAGCCCTGAAATCTCTCCGAAATGACCCCACCATTACTATCTGCTCCCCTGATAAAGGCAAAGGAGTTGTGATCATGAACAAGTCTGATTACACCAATAAGATGAACTCCCTCCTCTCAGACACCTCCAAATTTAAAAAACTATACACTGATAATATACTCCCCCATATCATCCAAATAGAAGACAAAATTAATAACTTCTTACGCTCACTTAAAAAACAAAATTTACTCACCCCTTACTACTCACAACTCTATGTTTCCGGATCTACCCCTGGCATAATGTATGGAAAACCCAAGACCCATAAGCCTTCCCTTCCCCTACGCCCTATCCTTTCAGCTATTAATACCCCCTCCTATAATATTTCTAAGTTTCTCATCCCCTATCTCCAACCCCTTACCACTAACTCTTACACTCTCTCTGACTCTTTCACCTTCTCCAAATACATCCAATCCCTCCATTTCCCTGACTGTTACATCACTAGCTTTGATATTACAAATCTTTTCATCAACATTCCTATCTCCGAAACCTCCAACATTATCTCCAACTCACATAACCCCAATATCCCGGCCTCCCTCAACCTAACCCCCCCAATTTTCAACAAACTCTTAAACCTTGCTACTAACAATAGCTTATTCACTTTCAATGATCAATACTATCAACAAACAGATGGAATGCCCATGGGCTCCCCTCTAGGCCCCACCTTTGCCAACTGCTTCCTTTGTTACAAGCCCCTTGTATACAAGAGATACATTGACGACTGTTTCTTAATTTTTCGTAATAAACCCCAATCCGACCTTTTCTTTAACTATATTAACACAAAACACCCCAATATTCAATTTACCCGCCAGGATGAAACCAATAACACCCTCCCCTTCCTTGATGTCCTAATCCACCACAATCCCAATGGATTCACCACCTCCGTTTATCGGAAACCTACCACCTCCCTCCTCGGTATTAATTTCTTAAGCTCATCCCCCTTCAAATTCATCCTTAACTCCATCACCATCTCCCTTCACAGAGCCTACCAAATCTGCTCAACCTGGCAAAACTTCCACTATGAAATGGTCCACCTTAAAACTCTCTTCACTTTTAACTTCTTCCCACCCAACCTCATTGATTCCTCCATTCACGACTTCCTCATGAACATATTCAAACCAAAAATTCCCCTCCCCACAGCACCAAAACTTTCAGTTTACTTAAAGATCCCCTACATTGGCCATTCCCACCCCTCATTAATCTTTGACCTACGCAAACTCCTTAATACCTTCTTCCCTCAACTTCACCCCCACCTCATTGCTACTAACCCCCTTTCCATTAGCTCTTTCTTTCCCCATAAAAATATGCTCCCTATGTTGTTGAAATCCTCAGTTGTCTACATATTTAAATGTGCAGATTGCAATACCTGCTATATAGGCCAAACCAGCCTTCAACTACAACTGAGAATACATAAACATATAGGCACATCATTTCGCACCAACCTCCCCATACTTACCCCCGAACACTCCCCAATCCGCTCCCACACACATGATTCTGGTCACCCCCTCCGCTTCTCTGATTTTAACATTTTGCATTCATCTACTTCTGATACTGACCGTAAGATTTTGGAATCCCTTTATATTAAACAATTAAATCCCCCTTTGAACTCCTCCCACTCCTCTACCCCTCTAAGTATTACTTAACCCTTCAATCCATCTACTAACCTGATAATTCTACATTCATTTAACAACTATTTACAGTGTATATGGATAGGCATATCCTTTTATTTTATTTTATTTTATTTATACCTGCATATTCCTCTACATATCCGTTATTTTTTCTTATATCTCTTATACTCTGGATTCTCAAACATTTCACCAAACCAACTAATTTTTGTTGTCGCTGCCCCCTATGATTTTATTCTTAGTTCATTTTTTAACTCCGGATCTATTAGGTGTGCTATTTATTTATTTATTTTGTGATTTAAATTTCTGTTTACTCCCATTTGCGATTGTAATTTAATCTTAATTTTAATCTTAGTTCTAATTTTCCATTCACTAATTGTGCATTGTGTCCCTTTTATATATATGTGTAACATTATTCCCTTTATATGATGGATACGGGACACGATTCATAATCAATGCATTATTTTTCATCTTTTAATTTTTTTGCAATCAAACCTATTTGTCTCAATTTGGAGTCCTGAGGATGAGTCATGAGTGACTCGAAACGTTGAGGATAATTTATAAATCTTATGGCTCTTATTCCGTTTTTAGTCATCCTATTTATATTAAAAATAAGGTTTCCTAAAAACAAACCAATATCTAATATAATACGAAGCAGATACGATGGCCTTACTCTTGGAATCTTCCGCAAAAATGAAAACTTAACCAAGCGCATATGCAAACTAAAACTGGATATCCGTTTCCTTACGATATGCAAAACCTATAATTATATTCCATCGTTCATGAAGTTTAAACTCTACCGCCGCTCACTCTACAACAGTCACTTCTATAGATCCTGGACTGCGAAACTACTTATTAATGAATTAAAATTTAAACAATCTTCCCTCCGTAAATTAAACTTAGAATTGTCTTACCAAACAAATCTTCTGAAAAATAGCGTATCATGGATCGATTATATGTGCTTACTTAAAGTTATTAATTTCAATTCCTCTTCTTATACTGATCAGATCAACAAACGTCATAACTCCAAATTGAACAAATTAGGTTTGATTTCCAACTTTAATCGTAACCCCAATAACATTATCTTTAACTATAGCAATAGAGTCCTTTCCCCTATTGAAAAACGTACTCTCTCCCTAGGTTTAGATTTTAAGCTCCCGACCTTTAAACTTAACTTTTACAATTTCTTCCTCCTTTTTGAAAAACTTCACCTATCCTTATCTAATTATGACATCAGAGGTAATCGTCCCGACTTCACTGCCAACCTAAAATCCTTAGCCCACAAATACTACCACAATTTTAAACCCCCTAACTTTCCCTCCCTTCTTTTCACAAAAGCTAACTTATTAGCCCTGAAATCTCTCCGAAATGACCCCACCATTACTATCTGCTCCCCTGATAAAGGCAAAGGAGTTGTGATCATGAACAAGTCTGATTACACCAATAAGATGAACTCCCTCCTCTCAGACACCTCCAAATTTAAAAAACTATACACTGATAATATACTCCCCCATATCATCCAAATAGAAGACAAAATTAATAACTTCTTACGCTCACTTAAAAAACAAAATTTACTCACCCCTTACTACTCACAACTCTATGTTTCCGGATCTACCCCTGGCATAATGTATGGAAAACCCAAGACCCATAAGCCTTCCCTTCCCCTACGCCCTATCCTTTCAGCTATTAATACCCCCTCCTATAATATTTCTAAGTTTCTCATCCCCTATCTCCAACCCCTTACCACTAACTCTTACACTCTCTCTGACTCTTTCACCTTCTCCAAATACATCCAATCCCTCCATTTCCCTGACTGTTACATCACTAGCTTTGATATTACAAATCTTTTCACCAACATTCCTATCTCCGAAACCTCCAACATTATTTCCAACTCACATAACCCCAATATCCCGGCCTCCCTCAACCTAACCCCCCCAATTTTCAACAAACTCTTAAACCTTGCTACTAACAATAGCTTATTCACTTTCAATGATCAATACTATCAACAAACAGATGGAATGCCCATGGGCTCCCCTCTAGGCCCCACCTTTGCCAACTGCTTCCTTTGTTACCATGAGACTAATTGGCTCAATGATTGCCCCAATGAATTCAAGCCCCTTGTATACAAGAGATACATTGACGACTGTTTCTTAATTTTTCGTAATAAACCCCAATCCGACCTTTTCTTTAACTATATTAACACAAAACACCCCAATATTCAATTTACCCGCCAGGATGAAACCAATAACACCCTCCCCTTCCTTGATGTCCTAATCCACCACAATCCCAATGGATTCACCACCTCCGTTTATCGGAAACCTACCACCTCCCTCCTCGGTATTAATTTCTTAAGCTCATCCCCCTTCAAATTCATCCTTAACTCCATCACCATCTCCCTTCACAGAGCCTACCAAATCTGCTCAACCTGGCAAAACTTCCACTATGAAATGGTCCACCTTAAAACTCTCTTCACTTTTAACTTCTTCCCACCCAACCTCATTGATTCCTCCATTCACGACTTCCTCATGAACATATTCAAACCAAAAATTCCCCTCCCCACAGCACCAAAACTTTCAGTTTACTTAAAGATCCCCTACATTGGCCATTCCCACCCCTCATTAATCTTTGACCTACGCAAACTCCTTAATACCTTCTTCCCTCAACTTCACCCCCACCTCATTGCTACTAACCCCCTTTCCATTAGCTCTTTCTTTCCCCATAAAAATATGCTCCCTATGTTGTTGAAATCCTCAGTTGTCTACATATTTAAATGTGCAGATTGCAATACCTGCTATATAGGCCAAACCAGCCTTCAACTACAACTGAGAATACATAAACATATAGGCACATCATTTCGCACCAACCTCCCCATACTTACCCCCGAACACTCCCCAATCCGCTCCCACACACATGATTCTGGTCACCCCCTCCGCTTCTCTGATTTTAACATTTTGCATTCATCTACTTCTGATACTGACCGTAAGATTTTGGAATCCCTTTATATTAAACAATTAAATCCCCCTTTGAACTCCTCCCACTCCTCTACCCCCCTAAGTATTACTTAACCCTTCAATCCATCTACTAACCTGATAATTCTACATTCATTGTTTAACAACTATTTACAGTGTATATGGATAGGCATATCCTTTTATTTTATTTTATTTTATTTATACCTGCATATTCCTCTACATATCCGTTATTTTTTCTTATATCTCTTATACTCTGGATTCTCAAACATTTCACCAAACCAACTAATTTTTGTTGTCGCTGCCCCCTATGATTTTATTCTTAGTTCATTTTTTAACTCCGGATCTATTAGGTGTGCTATTTATTTATTTATTTTGTGATTTAAATTTCCGTTTACTCCCATTTGCGATTGTAATTTAATCTTAATTTTAATCTTAGTTCTAATTTTCCATTCACTAATTGTGCATTGTGTCCCTTTTATATATATGTGTAACATTATTCCCTTTATATATACTTGCAATTTTAATTTTAATTTCAATGTCATTTATTTTTCATCGTTTAACTTTTTTGTAATATTATGTATATGTGTTTTTGCAGCCTCCTGAGGATGAGTCATGAGTGACTCGAAACGTTGAGGATAATTTATAAATCTTATGGCTCTTATTCCGTTTTTAGTCATCCTATTTATATTGAAAATAAGGTTTCCTAAAAACAAACCAATATCTAATATATATATATATATATATATATAAACAAAAAAAAATACATAATATATATTATATATATATCTATATATATAAATATATATATATAAATATATATAAAATTATATAAAAAATATATATATATATATATATATATATATATATATATATATATATATATATATATAATATATATATATATATTATATTTTTTTTTTTTTTTTTTTTATATATATATATAATATATATATATATATATATATATATATATATATATATATATATATATATATATATATAATAATATAAAATATATATATATATAATTAGTGATGCAGGTAACATGAACAAACTAGATAATATATATATATTAATATATATATATATTATATATATATATATATTATATATATATATATAATATATATAATATAATATATAATATAATATATTATATATATATATAAATATTATAATTATATATATATATATATAAGTATATATATATATATATATATAACGTATAATATAATAATATATATAATATATATATATATATATATATATATATTTATAAAAATTATATCTTCTCCATAATTCCAGTCTTTTTCCCGATCTTGTCTGTGTGTCAACCTCCAGCTTTCATCTTGTTCTATCCATCACGATCCATCCGCCATCAGCCATCCATGCAGGCATCTGGTGTTTCCTCAATGAATCCTCTACTGTGTCTCTCCACCTTTTCCGCGGTCTTCCGCTCGGTCTCACTCCCTCCGCGGTCTCTACCTCCACCTCCTGCTGGCTACTCTCTCTCCCTGCATCCTCTCCAGGTGTCCCCACCATCTCAGTCTGGCTGCGTCCACTTTATTCATCATGGTTTCACATCCACGTTCTCCCTCACTGGCTCGTTTCTCACTCTGTCTCATCTCGTCTTTCCAATCACTGTCCTCAACACATTCATCTTCGCTGTCTGAATTCTACTCTCCTCTCTCCCTGTCATGCTCCATGTCTCCGCCCCATACAACAGTATCGGCGTCAACACTCCCTCGTATATTGCTCTCTTCACCTCTTTTTTCATATATTTATCTTTCAAGATGGGGTATACTGCTCTTACAGTCCTGCCATACTGCTCAATCCTACTCATAATTTCCTTTGCACACCCCCCTTCTCTTCCAAGTGCTTCCTAGATATTTATATCTATCCACATTTTTAATCTCTC